>JANVCL010000009.1:13396373-13410000 GCA_026546855.1 Erythroxylum incrassatum
AGATGAGAGCTTCCATATGAGCCAAGAAACTCCTCATTTGGTGAAGGAATCAAGGTAAGAGTGTTTTTGATTTGTTGAATTTTTGAAAGTTTCTTGGTTCATATAGCTTAAGAACTATATGAGTTTAAGTTTTCTAAGATCAATTTTGGTGATTATGTGTTATTAGTTGTCCAATTTGAATTCCTTTTGATATGGGAATGTTGCATTTGATTAAGGAAAGTAAGAGAGGCAAAAAGGAGCAAGAGATGAGGCTTTTGACCAAGGTTTGCAAGCAAGGAAATAAGGTAGGTTTCATGTTTATAATTTGAGTAATGAGCCATAAATGTTTTCTTTTGAATCAAGAGAATGAAATGATTTCAATGGCTTCTTAAATTTTGCTTTTATTGTTTTTGATTGATTTGAGAAATTGCTACATGTTTGGTGTATGAAATTTGATAATGAATTGTGAATTGCTATATGAAAGTGTTTTTCAAAAAATTGCATGTTCATGAAAAACAAGTTTCCAAAATTTTTCCATTTAGGCAATCTGTTTTCAAGTCATGAATTTCATGTTATGTGGGTTTGTGGTAGTCCCTCAAGAACCGTCACGTGCACATTGACCAAAGAATAGGCTTCTCCTACCTGCTCGCTATTGGCACGGAGGTCCTTCAAAGACTCCCTCAAGTTTACGATTACATAAGACCATTATATAGGAATGTGTAGTTCGTCATGAATATGGACCTACCCAAACCATTCTGATGTGTTTGTGTGTTCATGATATGTAGACAAGATTGATGCAAACATGATTTGTGATTGAGGCATACTTGATTTGTTTTATTGTGAAATTGGTTGAAAATTTAAGAACCATGTGTTTTATGATACAATAAGAACTTTCTATGAAAATGAACCTTTTTAAATGGTTTTACTTGTTATTCGTTATAAACTTGTTACCCACGAGCTTTCGAGCTCACCCCCATTTCCCATCCCATCTCTAGGTGTTAAGCAAGGGACCGAGTGAAAGAAAGTCAAGACATTTCTCTGGATTTGCATGTTTTGTTTTGTTTCGGATTAATTGATATAAAACAAGGCTTAAGATGTATTTCGAGAATTATTGGGTTTTGCATGCTTTGTATATTGGATTTTGATATTGATGTTGTAATGTGGCTGGAAAATGCCATCAAAGCATTGTAAACTCTTATTTTATGATGTTAATGAAATATGAATTTGTGTATGGATGTGAAATATGAGTTGCATATGATGTTATGGGTTGAAATTAGATAAAATTGAACGAGGCTGTCCACTTGAGTTAATGAATGCCCTATTGTTATATTTATAAGAGAGGCACTATGGAAGAGAAAGATAGGAATGTTAGGAATAATGAGATGTTGTTGAATATGAAGAGCCAAATGAATTGAGATTGAGATTTGGTGAATTCCAATTGGTAGTTGAATTGTTATAATGATGTTATAATAGAGGAAGTGAATTTGGGACAAGTTCAAGTTTCCACAAGGATAAGATTTATGTCCGACTTCTAGAAAAAATCTGGAACAATCTTAGTAGAACTGGTCAAAATTGTCTGCTTAGAAGTTATAGATGAGCTTTTTAGCTTTACAATGATATAAAATTTGTAATTTTTGGATTTTGGAATGGAAAGATATGATTGTTACAAGTTATGATGTTGCATAAGATTTGAGTATGGGACAACTATGATGAATGATAGGAATTTGTGGTTTTGATGTACCAAATAAGTTGGGATTTGAGAATGTTGTGAGATGAATTTGGTGTTTGAGTTGTTATGAAGTGAATTTGCACTAGAAGAGTTGAATTTGGGAACATTATGAGTGAATATGATGTTATGTTGGATGTAAGAAACATTAAAGAGGGTTTGGAGGGGTTTGGGAAACCCCCATGTCCGTTTAACGTTTTACGGGTTAAAAAGGACCCCTAGCATCGCCCATGTCCATTTAACGGACTTGATGTCCGTTTAACAGACCTTCTCAAATGAAATGGTGCACTTTGGCCCGACAATGTCCGTTAAACGGACATTCACGGGACAACTTTGGGAAATTGCGACTTTTGATCCTTTTAGAGGCAGAATCTCACTTTGTGGCTTTCATAAATGTTTTGGATCTTGAAGTTTTCTTTCCAATGGGACAAAAACGAAATCAATCCAAATGAAGTGATTCTTGAAGCAATAGATTTCTAAGACATATATCTATTGCTCCATGAAAATTTATGTCTTTTGGAGTTGATTTGAAAATTTTTTATGGAAAGAAAATGAGGGATCGGTTGCGAGAGCATGATTAGGGTATGAACACACTTTGGCTTTTTAAGCATATCTTTATCTTTAGAGCTCCAATTAAGATAATTCTTGCTTCAAAACAAACTAGAGACTTAGAGCTATGATTTCTTTGAAGAAGTAAACTTATGATTTTGATGATTGATTAGTGTGTGCTCACCACTATTGTGGAATGACAGCAAATGACCCTTCAGGAAAATAAGCTCATGGTTCCTAACTCCGCATGTTGGGCTCCGGAATCGGGGTCCAACAATCCTCTTTTTATTTTGTTCTTAAATTTAAAATATTTTAATATGAAGCACATATAAATGATAAATTAATCATGATTATCATATATGTTATAAGTAATTATGTTTTTAGTTCAGCATAACTAGTTAACAATTGCTAATTTTTATTTTTTATATTAGTATTCAATTTATAAAGTTTTAGTTAAGTCCAAACAAAAAAGAAGAAGAAGAAAACTTAGTTTAAAATTTTGTCTCCATTAACATTTTGCTTATATGGTTGGCAGAACATATGAAGATTAACATTTAGAGGGGTTGTGTGGATCTTCATCTTTGTCAACACAACTTCCAAACCTTCTATAATAAATACATTGGTGGTTATGTATTTAAAATGCAGTCACTTTCTTGATAGTAAAAACTATGAGGGAAAAATGATGTCATGTATTCCTTGTAAACGTTGGTTTTTATATTGTTTCATTAGCCACATCAATAAAATATTGGCATAGACAACCTTTTGACCTGAGTTGTCCAATTTTAAAAAATTTGTACACTTAATTCAATAATTTAAAAGGTTGGATACTAACCTAAAAAAGCTTGAAATTTTGTAATTTGTTATTCCTTTTTAGTTTTTATAATCTAGGAATTTGGTGCGTTCAATAATGCTATGGATGAATTTAGGATGGAACTTCTCTCTTTATTCATTTAAGTTTTCTTTAATCACTTTGTATTTTTTCAATTCAACTTAATTTAATTTAGCAATTTAATCAATCATAATTTTGGGATTATATAATGGTGAAATCCTGGTAAAAGATAATTTTTAGCCTTTTAAAAGGAGATCAAACTGATCATTAGAATCTAATATGAATTTTTATAGTTTTATACTTTTTTTTCTAAATGTTAATAACTAAGTTTTTGAAGATGTATTTAATACTCGAAATTTTATAATGATATGATCATTATTGGTAGTTATTAGTGACCATTACTACTAAATAAAGAAAATTTTATTTTATAAAATAATACTTTATTATTTATGATATTGATGGCCACACTTTTTTTCTATATAAATAACCTATGAAAATTCATTATTAGAGAGAAAAGTATCTACATGATGCCGTTTTTATAACTTCTAAGAAGACTTCATTTCTTATTACATTTATCATTCTGCTAATGCTTCATACAAAAGATTATTTTTCTTATTGGAGTCTAGATTTTATAAATGGGATTCCATTAATTTGGGGTTTTTTTGGTGGAGAACTAATGTGTACGAATGATGTATATATTTTATTAAGTGTTTTGCTTTATTTTAATGTTATATTATCTTGTTTTACTTAATATTTTGTTATTTTTCAAGTAACCATACAAATTAGACTTTGATATGATATTATTTAAGAATTGAAGGTAATTATAAGCAAAAGCATGAAGGAATCCATAATTTTTAAAGCAACACAATATAGCTCACGCTTGTACCCTAGAATGATTAAGTGTAGTAAGTGACATGATCTAAACGACAATTCAGTAAAAGAACGTGAGAGTGTGTGCAAGTCATTAAGGAAACAATGAGATCCATGATTAAGAGACACTTTCATGCTAAAGGCTGTGTATTTATCTACAAGTAAATATTAGGATCTATATGTAAGGCCCCAAAATATACCCTAGTTGAAATGATACATGTTCATAAAAGTACATGTGAGATAGGAGTTAAAATTGTGCTATGATTTGAATGTAAAAGGCATATGACTTGAATTTTGGTATTGATGGACTATAGTGAGCAAATTGGAATTAATTGATACCATTAGAGAATTGAGGTATTTAAATGTATATTTGGACTAGGAAAGTTATCAAGTGACAAGTTAAGTTGGTACATGGAAATTAGAATGACTAAGCCTAAGAATTAGTGACATTTGGCATAGCTAATACGTTGACATTTGTTATCATCCATAACAAATGGCTTGGCAAGAATCTGACAAATGACATTGTTAATAAGTGACAAGTGGCCTAATTAAATTTGTGGCCTTTGGCAGCTTTCATTAAGTGACAAATGGTTTAATTGAAGTGTGACAAATGGTAGCTTAAGTGTAGGACATATGTGACACATGCAAAGAAGACACATGCCTTATGGTGGGAGTGACACCTAGATGGTGATGAAGTAAGTTTCTGCTGGAAACATTTTTTGTTTTGTTCTTTCTTCATTTTGCTTCCTTCTCTCCACCGAAACTCCTATGTTCTCTCTAACTTTTGGAATTTTACTGGAGTTTGGATTATCAACCTTTGGAAGCTTTATAAGTTATTTCATTAAGAAATAGGTCTTGTAATTTTATGTATTATTACCTTATTGATGTTGAAAGTTGCATACTAAACTTAGGTATGTGTTGGTTGTTTGGAAGCTTGGTTTAGCTGGGTTCTTGAAGCTGAATTTGAAGTTTAGTAAGGTAAGATAATTATAAACTTGGTATCCTATTATATCATGTATGGTTTGATGTTTTACATGGATCGAATGCGTATTAAGTTAAGAAAGAATTAAGGTTAGATACATGTTGGATACTAGTTAGAAACAGTAGTTCCACTGGATAGGTATCGATATTTTGGCCATATCTTAACTTGTAGGTATCCAAATGGGATGAATTTAAACAAAGCTTAACTAGATACATATATCTATAACTTTCATGAAGGAGTCGAATTTGATTTCTGTCACTTAGAGTGTCAAATTTTGACTTGAAGTTGAGTTTCTAGATTCTGTCACTTTTTTAGGGCAGTCTGTAGTATTTTGGGTATAACTTTCAAAATACTAAATCAAATTGCAAAAATATGGTTTCATTAGAAACTTATTACATAGAGGAACATTTGTTTAGAGGAATATATTGTCTAAAAATATCATTTTCTAGGTTAGAATGACCATACACAATAGATCCAAAAACCTATCCTGTGAAAACAGTTGTTTGAAGGTTTCAGGTCACTTATCCCAAAATTGTAGGAAATGGTTAGGAAGGTAAAAAACATGGGTTTTATGCAATTGATGAAATATATAAGGCTTAGTTAATTTATTTGGTACAATAGGATTTAAATGGACTTGTTTAAGGTGTGTTTGAACTTAAACTGGGTATTCGATGTAATTGAGTAATAGATAGTTTAATTATGCATTATTAATTGAGATGATAATGTAAAGGATGTATAGTTTAATAATGATGAATACAATGTTGAATTGCCTGGTGTGGTCATGAATGAATGAGTTTTAAAGGCTTATGTATTATGAATTGGCTATGGATGTTTGTGAATTGGGAATTTCTGCAATAGTATTGTAATAATTCTGGACCATCAATGTCCGAGGAGTTTGATAGTTAGGATTATATTAGAAATGCTTCCTATTTGTGATGACTAAATACCTTTATTGAACTGTTAAGTCTTAGTTATAGGTAAATAGGCATGCCTAGAAGGGTCTGCAGTTGCTCCTGTGGCACTTTGGTGCCTCTTGTTATTGACACTTCGGTGTCTCCTAGTATTGAGGCATAAGACTCTCCTGTTTTGTGATACCAATCACGACATCTCCTATATGAGTCCCGTTACTCACTTCTGTAAAACGGATTAACAGTTTAACTTGTTTTATATTTTGATACATGATTAGTTTCGTTATAAATAAAGTCTGTTCTGGTTCAAATCATGTTTTGTTCTATAGGGTTTATACCCTATTCTGATATTCAGTTCTGACATTTGTACATTCTGATATGAGATTTAAATGATTTGCTTAAACATGAGAAATATTCTATAGTGATAAGATATATTCGGTTCTGAGATACATTATATTGGAATTATGTAACTGGTGAGTTTTTCTTTGGAACAAAGATATTGTTATGTTATGTTATATTATGCTCAGTGATTCATGGTATTTGGATTGCTTTTGAATATGTGAATGTTTAGACGACTGTTAAAGGCAGTTGTCAATATGTATCCTATTTAGTTATTCCCCACTAGGCTATATGCTTAGCACGGTGGATTTGCCCCGTGTAGGTTCAGATAGAAGAGTATAAAAATTGGGACAAAGAAAACCGGAGTGGCCAATGTAGATTATCTTTTGATGTGAATAATGTTTAGTTTGTTCTTGTTGTT
Organism: Erythroxylum incrassatum; assembly: GCA_026546855.1. Lineage (NCBI taxonomy): Eukaryota > Viridiplantae > Streptophyta > Magnoliopsida > Malpighiales > Erythroxylaceae > Erythroxylum > Erythroxylum incrassatum. Next base: position 13,402,977 of record JANVCL010000009.1, read on the forward strand.
ATTGACTTGCACTCAATATGATGAGATAGTTTGTATTTTGCATATATGGTTTGTAATATTTATATACAAAAAGACATTTGGATTTTGATGGTATGTAACATATTTATGTTATGTCATTACATATTGTATAGTATGTTTAAAACATAATAAAATGTGAAATAATGTATGGTGCTTGAGTTTCTAAGAATGCTTGGAATCATTGGTATGATATGTTTTGTTGGTATGGTATGTGTAGCATCTGCATATCCTTCCAGGGGGTATGTGGGTGTTACATCTTTTGGTATCAGAGCATGGTTTAGGCGATTCTGGTTTAAACAATGCTTAACTACTGCTTATACTTGAGTGTAAAAGTTGTGTTTTGGCGTAATGTGGTTTGTCCCATGTTTTGATTATAGAATTAACGATGGAAAGATCTCAAGAAGCTGTTGATGAGGATGCTGAGAGTAATAATCTTGAGCGATCTCGTCCATCGATATCTGGACCCTCTGAGTCAATTGAGGCGAAGCTGAGGTGCCACCTCCTCCTCCAGCTCAGGGAGAGGCTTTAATTAAGTTATCTCAGGATATGATGACATTATTGCATCGTATGATTGCACCTAAAGATCAGTTGCAAAAGTATGAAGCTGAGGAATTTACTGGGACATCTTAGGAGGAATATGAAAGAGTTGAGTTCTGGATAGAGAAAGTGAAGAGGGTATTAGATGAAATCAGTTGTCCATCAAATTAGATGGTGGACTGTGCTGTCTCTCTTCTTCAGGGAGTAGCCTACAAGTGGTGGAAGTTTGTTTTGCAAAATCCTCAGCTATCAATGCCTCTGACTTGAGATTTCTTTACCCAAAAGTTCAACGCTAAGTATGTTACAGAGGCTTACATAAAGGAGAAGTGGAAGCAATTTATGAATCTAAAACAGAGGAACTTGTCAGTTGCTGAGTATGATAGGGAATTCAATCGACTCAGTAAGTATCGGTTCGAGGGAATTCCATTTCATCAATTCAATGATGGTTTGAATGATTCCATTAAGGAGCATCTGGCGGCATTTACCCTTTTGTACAAGTAAATTACCATCAGTTAGTGCAAGCTGCTATGGAAATGGAAAGGCGGGATATGGTTAGGAGAAAAAGGAGTCAATGAAGGGCCTTTGCTAGAGGAGGTCAGTCCTTAGGCATGCAAAGTCGGGAAGGCACTTCCTTTGCACCAGAATTTTCTCAAAGATCTGTGACTAGGGGAAGGGGACAAAATTTTCCCTCATCGACTGCTACTAGTTAGGGTTCCTCTAGGGGTTAGGTTTTAGTGCCCCGGAGTGCCCTCATTTTTCTGTACATCATTGGGGTATTTGTTAGAGGGTTATGGTGCATGTTTCTGACGTAGCAGCACTGAGCATCTGATAGCCTATTGCCCTCTCAGATAGTCTTAAACATCGCAAGTCAGTAGGGAGGTTTCTTATGCATCTGTTGGGAATAGAGGATGTGGTAGAGGTCGAGGAGGATCTGGTTCGAACAGACCTAATCTGAGTATCTAATTGAAAATTGTTGATCGACCAGCTGTGCCTTCTGCTTTGGGTCAGGCTTATGCATTGAAAGCTCGTAAGGATTAAGACGCACCTGAAGTAATTGTTGGTATTGTTTCTCTCTTTAATTTTGAAATGCATGCACTGATTGATCCTGGATCTACTCATTCATATATCTTTTTTAGAGAAATATTTAAAAAGGAGATGTCTATAGATCAGTTAGAGTATGGCATTCATGTAACTAGTCCTCTGGGTAGTAATGTGTTGGTTAATCAGGTGTTTAGGAATTGTCCTATTATGATTTAAGAAAATGAATATGTAGCAGATCTAATTAGATTGCCTTTTCATGAATTTGATTTGATTCTGAGTATGGATTGGTTGTCCAAGAATCAGGCAGTAGTTGATTGTAATGCTAAGACAGTTATGCTTAGGAAGCCTGATCAGCCTAAAATAGTATTGCATGGCATCTGCACTAGTTCTTTAGCTAATGTGGTATCTGCTATGCAAGCCCGAAAACTCCTCGGGAAGGGATATGATGCTTATTTAGCTTTTTTGTTTAATTCTAAGAATAATGGTGGTAAATTGCTAGATATTCCAGTGGTGAATGAATTTCCAGATGTACTTCCTAAGGAGTTTCCTAGACTCCCTCTTGAAAGGGAATTGGAGTTTTCTATTGAAGTCATGCTTGGCACTGCTCCTATATCCAGAGCACCATATAGAAGGGCTCCTATTGAGTTGAAGGTACAGTTACAAGAGCTTCTAGATAAAGGGTTTATTCAACCCAGTATGTTACTATGGGGAGCACCAGTCTTATTAGTTAAGAAGAAAGGTGGTACACTACGGATGTGCATCGATTACATGCAATTGAATAAAGTCACAGTGAAGAACAAGTATCTGTTGCCAAGGATTGAAGACCTGTTTGATCAGTTGAAAGATGCAAGAGTGTTTTCAAAGATTGATATGCGATCGGGGTAATATCAACTTCGGGTAAAGGATGTGGATGTACTGAAGACTACATTTAGGACCGGTTATGGACATTATGAATTCCTAGTAATGCGATTCGGGTTAACTAATGCTCCAGCATAATTTATGGATCTGATGAATAGAGTATTTAGGCCTTATTTAGACCAGTTTGTTATGGTGTTTATAGATGATATCTTGGTCTATTCTAAGAATGAACATGACCATACTAAGTATCTTTGAATTATGTTACAGACCATACGAGAAAAACAGTTGTATGCTAAGCTGAGCAAATGTGAATTCTGGTTCAAGAGGTATCTTTTCTAGGACATGTTGTCTTCTGGCTTGAAGAGGTATCTTTTCTATGACATGTTGTCTCTTCTCAAGGGATTATAATTGATCCTAGTAAAATAGAAGCAATTGTTAACTAGAAGCTACCACAAAATGTGACAGAAATGAGAAGTTTTCTGGGTTTGGCTGGTTATTATAGTCAACTTATGAAAGGGTTTTTGGTGATAACATCCCCTTTAACTAAACTGTTACGGAAAAGAGTGAAGTATGAATGATCTGATAGATGTCAGAATAGTTTCATCAACTAAAAAGTATGAGTACTGAAACTCCTATATTGGTTCAACCTATTTTTGGTAAGGAGTATATTATGTTTGGTGATGCATTTAAAAATAGTTTGGGTAGTGTTTTAATGTAGGATGGAAAGGTAGTTGCTTATACCTCTAGGAAACTAAAGTCACATGAACAGAATTACCTTACACATAATCTGGAGCTTGCAGCAGTAGTGTTTGCCTTGAAAATTTGGCGACACTACTTGTATGGTGAAAGGTGTAGAATTTTCATATATCATAAGAGTCTGAAGTATCTGCTTACCCAAAAAGAACTCAATTTGAGACAACGACGTTGGTTAGAACTATTTAAAGACTTTGACTGTATTTTCGACTACCATTAGGGTAAGCCTAATGTCGTGGCTAATGCCTTGAGTAGGAAGACCATTTTAGCATTATCAATGAAGCAGAGTGAATGGGAACTTGTATCTAATGGAGCTTTAATAACTCAACTGAAAGCAAGACCTAATTTGAGACAAGAGATTTGTGATGCTTAGAGAGCTGATGATAAGTTACAACAACTTATCTTGGCTACTCAGGAAGGTAAACAACTTGATCTTTCTATGAAAGGAGATGGTGAATTGTATTATAAAGATCGGTTATGTGTGCTAACTAATGATGAACTAAAGAAAAAGTTGTTGTTTGAGGCTCATAATACAGTCTTTACTATGCATCCTGGTGGAAACAAGATGTATCAAGATTTGAAGTAGCATTACTGGTGGTCAGGTATGAAATGGGATGTTGTGGATTATGTAGCTAAATGTCTGACATGTTAGCAGTTTAAAGCTTAGCACCAGGTTCCATCAGGTTTGTTACATCCTATTTCTATTCCTCAATGGAAATGGGATAACATTACTATGGAATTTGTCACTGGAATTCCTCTCACTCGAAGGAAACATGATGCTGTATGGGTGATTGTGGATAAGTTTACCAAATCTGCTCACTTTTTTCCTGTTTGTCTTAGCTATTCTTTAGATAGGCTTGCAGATCTATATGTGAATGAGATAGTGATACTGCATGGAGTACTATTATCTATTATTTCTGATCGTGAACCTCGATTTACCTCAAGATTCTGGAAAAGTTTGCAAAAGGCTTTAGGTACTCAAGTTAAATTTAGTACTACTTTCCATCCCCAGACAAATGGACAATCTGAACAGGTTATACAGATATTAGAAGATATGCTTTGAGGTTGTGTGTTAAAGTTTCCAGGAAGTTGGGATAATTATTTGGCCTGATGGAGTTTGCTTACAACAACAATTATTAGACTAGCATTGGCATGGCGCCTTATGAAGTGTTGTATGATAGAAGGTGTATAACCACAATATATTAGACCGAATTGATTGAAAATAAGATGATAGAGCCTAATATTGTGAAAGATACTGAAGAAAAAGTTCAGGTTATTCAACATGGGTTGAAAGCTGCCAGTGATAGGCAGAAGTCCTAAGTTGATATGAAAAGGTAGGATATTGAATATCAAGTAGGTGATAAGGTATTCTTGAAAGTGCCACCGTGGAAGAATATACTTCGGTTTGGTAAGAAAGGTAAGCTTAGTCCGCGATACATTGGTCCTTATGAAATTCTGAAAATAGTCAGACCAGTAGCTTATCAATTAGCTCTTCCTGAAGAATTGGCCAAGTTACATGATGTATTTCATATTTCTATGTTGAGAAGATATCGGTCTGATGATACACATAAGATTCCTATGCAAGAAATTCAACTACAAATGGATTTTTCTTATGAAGAAGGGTCTGTTTTTATATTAGCCAGAGAAGTTAGATAATTTAGGAAAAAGCAAATACCTTTAGTGAAAGTACTCTGGCAGCACCGTGGACTCGAAGAAGCAACATGGGAACCAAAAGAGACCATGAGAGCTTAGTATCCTTAACTATTCTAATTAGGTATGAATTTCGAAGATGAAATTCTTTTAAGGGGGAAAGAATTGTAAGGCCCCAAATATACCTTAGCTGAAATGATACATGTTTATGAAACTACATGTGAGATAGGAGTTAAAATTGTGCTGTGATTTGAATGTAAAAGGCATATGACTTGAATTTTAGTATTAATGGACTATAGTTAGTAAATTGGAATTAATTGCTACCATTAGAGAATTGAGGTATTTAAATGTATATTTGGACTAGGAAAATTACTAAGTAACAAGTTAAGTTGGTACATGGAAATTAGAATGACTAAGCCTAAGAATTAGTGACATTTGGCATCATCCACTGGGTGAAAATGGCTTGGCAAGAATGTGACAAATGGCATTGTTAATAAAGTGACAAGTGGCCCAAATAAATTTGTGGCATTTGGAAACATTCATTAAGTGAAAAATGGTTTAATGGAAGTGTGACAAATGGTAGCTTAAGTGCAGGCCATATGTGACACAGGCAAAGAAGACATATGCCTTATGGTGGGAGTGACAACTATATGGTGATTAAGCAAGTTTCTGTTGGAAACATTTTCTATTTTGTTCTTTCTTCATTTTGCTTCCTTCTCTCCATCGAAAATCCCATATTCTCTCTAACTTCTAGAATTTTACTGGAGTTTGGATTATAAAGCTTTGGAAGCTTTGTAAGTTATTTCATTAAGAAATATATCTTGTGATTCTATTTATTATTACCTTATTGATGCTGAAAGTTGCATATTAAACTTAGTTATGTGCTGGTTATTTGGAAGCTTGGTTTAGCTAGGTTCTTGAAGTTGAAGTTGAAGTTTAGTAAGGTAAGGGAATTATAAACTTAGTATCTTGTTATAACATGTATGGTTTGATGTTTTGAATGGATCGAATGTGTACTGATTTAAGAAAGGATTGAGGTAGATACATGTTGGATACTGGTTAGAAATAGTAGTTCCACTAGACAGGTATCGGTATTTTGGCCACATCTTGACCTGTAGGTATCCAAATGGGATGAATTTAATTTCAGATTAAACTAGATACATATATCTACATCATCCATTGTGTGACAAACTGCTCGACAAGAATGTGACAAATGGCATTGTTAATAAAGTGATAAGTGGCCTAATTAAATTGTGGCATTTGACAGCTTTCATTAAGTGACAAAGGGTTTAATGGAAGTGTGACAAATGGTAGCTTAAGTGCAGGACATATGTGACACATGCAAAGAAGACATATGCCTTATGGTGGGAGTGACACTTAGATAGTGATGAAGTAAGTTTCTGCTGGAAACATTTTCAATTTTGTTCCTTTTTCATTTTTCTTCCTTCTCTCCATCGAAACTCCCATGTTCACTCTAACTTATGGCATTTTGCTAGAGTTTGGATTATCAACCTTTGGAAGCTTTGTAAGTTATTTCATTAAGAAATAGGTATTGTGATTCTATTTATTATTACCTTATTGATGTTGAAAGTTGCATATTAAACTTAGGTATGTGTTGGTTATTTGGAAGCTTGGTTTAGCTAGGTTCTTGAAGTTGAAGTTGAAGTTTAGTAAGGTAAAGGAATTATAAACTTGGTATCCTGTTATAACATGTATGGTTTGATGTTTGAAATGGATCGAATTTGTACTGATTTAAGAAAGGATTGAGGTTAGATACATGTTGGATATTGGTTAGAAAGAGTAGTTCCACTAAACAAGTATCGGTATTTTGGCCACATCTTGACTTATAGGTATCCAAATGGGATGAATTTAATTTCAGATTAAACTAGATACATATATCTACATCATCCATTGTGTGACAAATGGCTCGACAAGAATGTGACAAATGGCATTGTTAATAAAGTGACAAGTGGCCTAATTGAATTGTGGCATTTGGCAGCTTTCATTAAGTGACAAATGGTTTAATGGAAGTGTGGCAAATGGTAGCTTAAATGCATCACATATTGTTGGAACCCGACCCTTTTTCTTGTAAATTTGATTTATTAAATGAAATTAAATGAGGAATTAGTGGTGTTAAATGTTTTGTTTGGGTAATGTGAATTGGAGA
>JANVCL010000009.1:13410100-13434663 GCA_026546855.1 Erythroxylum incrassatum
TTTGTAAATGATGGTGCATTTGATGTATGAATTTGTGTGAATTATGATTGAATTTTGATATATGAATTTTATTATTATGTGAATTTTGAAATTTAGGGAAAATTGTGAATGAAATTTGTTTGAGATGACGCGGCATGAAAACTAAGTTTCGAAATGCACCTTCGGGCAATTTGATTTTCGAGTATGATATGTGTTATGTGGGTTTGGTTAGGTCTCATAAGTTAGAGTCAGTGCACTGGTCTCGTTTTTTAAAAAGGTTTCTCCCGCCTGCCCGCTAGTAGCACTAGAGTTCCGATTTCGGACTCCCATAAGTTCATGGCTGCACAGGACCGCTGTGAGGGATTGTGCAGTACATTCCTTTTGGACCGAAACCTAACCATTCTAAAGTGTTTTGTGATTTTTGATTTGTTTAAATTGTGATGCGTTTATTATGTGGAGCATTCATGTTTTTGGAAATTGTGCATGATTTGTGAAAAAAAATTGAGAATTTTGAGGAATGAAAAATTGAGTTTTGAAATTGAGAAATTTTTGGAAGTTAAGTATAAATGATTTGAAAATGAGGAAAGTTTTAAGAAATAAGTTTTTTTTAATTTGCTAAATGGCAATTGGTTTGAGAAATGGATTTTGCTTATTTTTCAATTATAAATATGGATTTATGTATTGAGTTGAGGTACAAAGTTGTGTATGATTATGGGATACTGATTATGATTGCGAATTATTAAAGTGTTAGGTATAGAATTGCGATTGTTTGTGTTTGGATTTCCGGATGGGAGGTCCGATGATTTGAAGTTTGTTTGGGAAATTTAGAAGTGTGTTTTTTTAATTGCAGAAATTTTTAGGTTTATGAAAATGCAGTCGTTATGCTGCTGAAATTTCGTTAAATTGTGTATGGCTTGTTTGGGAATAAGATATGTGTGATTGTTTATATGGCAAGGGAAAATTAGAATAAGAGTTTTAAAGATGAGTTTAAGATATGCATGATTAAGAGAAATCTAGTAATTTGAGATTATGGACTATTATGGCAAAGAAAATTGAGATTCGAATGGATGATTTGTCCAAATGGAAATTTTGATCGTGAAATTGAATATGGATTAGTTTTGTGTTTGAATAAGATTAAATAAAGATGAAAAGGAATAAATGTTATGAGAAAAAAATATACTGGATTTCGGATAGTTTCCAACGCAATACGGGACGTGGTTCGAAAATTTTTGTTACCCGGATATCGGAATTAAATTTTTTTCCTTGCGTGATTTGCGTTTCGCATTCGATTTCGCTTCGGTTTTATCCGAGTTTCTTTTTCGCTCCAATTAGTTTCCGTTCTTTTGACTTTCACCTCATGTTCCGTTCTTTCAAATTTGTTTCGATTCTCTTCGAACTTTGTTTGCTTTGTTTTCGATTGCTGTACCGATTCGCTTCAGTTTATCATTCCGATTCGACGGCTCGATTCGATTCAATTAGTTTTGCTTCGCGATCCGTTCCTTAATTTCGTTTTGTTTTCTGTTTTTCATTGTGTTTTTTGGTTGGGGTCCGGCTTCGAGATCGAGTCCCAATAAAGGCTATTGATCCTTTGTTTCAGCTGATTGATCTCCTCATATCTATCTATAGCTACCTTTTTCTTCATCTGATCTACTCGTTTCTTCAGGCAGACGTTTTCCTGCTCTAACGCTTGCATGTTTTTTTAAGTTTTCTACGTACTTTGTATTGCAAAAGAATCTTCTAATAATTATGAGTATGCACTTTGTGGTTCACTAAATTTTGAGGATACCTCCTTGTCACTTTCTTTTTTGACTACTAGGCAAATGTTGGCTTGTACCGATGCCTCTGAGTTAGGATCTGATTCAGACGAATCCAAATCTTCTCAGGTTGCCATCATACTCTTGTTTTCTTTATTCTTCTTGGGTTTTCTTTTCAACAATGGACATTCAGACTTGTAATGTCCCGGTTTATTGCATCGTAACAGATGACTGATGTTTTCTCATTCTTACCTTCATCTTTGCTATTCTTCTTAAAGGAAAACTCTTTGTTTCCTTTTACCTTTTTCTTCCACATGCGTCTGTTCTTCCTTAAGATAAAGGATAGTTCATCATCTTCTTCGCTCAAATCTTGATCCGATTCACAAGAGTCATCATTCTTGACTTCCTCGATCTTCAACGCTTTCGACGAAGAACTTCTCTTCCTTGGAATCTTGTGATTCTTCTGTCCAGCCTTCAATGCTATAGATTTCTCCAGTCTGGGTTTATCTCTGCATCGAGTTCTACTTCATATATCTTTAAAGATCCAAACAATTAATCAAGCTTCAACATGCTCAAGTCCTTGGCTTCTTATACAGCGGTGACTTTTGGTCTCCATCTTTTCGGTAGACTTATGAGAATCTTCTGAACATGATCTTGATTATCATATGTTATACCAAGAGCTTTTAGTCCATTAACGATAGTTTGAAATCGTCCAAACATCTGATCGATAGATTCTTCATCCTTCATCTTGAACAGTTCATATTGGTGTACAAGAATACTTATCTTGGATTCCTTTACTTGACTGGTACCTTCGTGTGCGATGGATAGAGTATCCCACATTTCCTTTGTAATGTTGCATTCGTGAACTTTGTCGTACTCACTTCTGCATAGGGCACAACTTAGAAAGAATTTGGCCTTTGAATTTAGTTGGAATCTCGCTTTTTGATCTGTTATCCATCTAATTCGTGGAATAGCATTTCCTTCGTCATCTACTGGTGTATATGGTCCATTCTTTATAATCTCCTAAAGATCAATATGAGTATATTCAATGAAGAGTCGCATCTTATCTTTATAATAATGGTAATCTTCACCATTGAATGCAGGTGGTCTAGTGATGGAGGCGCTTTCAACTATATATACGTGTGATTTTGCCATGGATAGATCCACACTTTGTATCAGTGGTTCTTGGATATCGAGCTCTGATACCAATTGAAGTAAATCACGCATTAGTATGGACTTTATGTTTGACATACAAAATGCACAAGGAAGGGGGTTGAATTGTGTATTGTTTTTCTTGAAAACAATCCCCTTTTAAAATTTCTTTGAAAACTTGCTTTCTAAAAAACTATTGAGTAACAGTATCACGAAGTATTGCAATTCGCTTCTAAGTACTTGTATTACACAATAGAAATTAAAGTTAAGAGTTGAGAGTAAGAGTCGACAAGCAATTTTATCCTGGTTCACCCCAAACCGTAGGCTACATTCAGTCCTCGGAATCCTTTCTAAGATTTCACTATACTTCTAAAAAATACAAGTATTCTTTTCGCCGAGCCTCTTTAGGTCTCGTACAGCAAGTATTATTTTCTCACTTAACCTCTTCAAGATATCAACTTTTCTTCTTTCTTACAGAAAGATGTTTGCGAGCTTTGTTACAGAGAATAGTAGCTCTCAATGATTAGCACAATGAATACAATGTTTCTAGCTTTAAAATCTCTAACACTTTCAAAAATCACTAACTTCTGCAGTCTTCGACTCCGACTTGTACTTATAGCCTTCGTCTTCAACCGCTTCTTGATAACTACTTCTTTCTTCTTATTTCTTGATCTTTGAAGAAACAGTTATTCATTTGAGTTCTGTAACTAACTCAGACTGATTATCCATCCGACGTGGTATCGGGTCTTCGTCTTATTTTGCTTTAGCTTCGTCTCTCTTTCGTCTTCGCTTCATCTTAGTTTCTACTTCGCTTTGTCTTATTTTTTCTTCCGCACTTCGTCTTATTTTTGTCTCCGCGCTTCGTCTTAATTTTGTCTTCGCGCTTTGTCTTACTTTTTTCTTTGCTTCATCTTACTTTATACTATTATTATTATTTGATTTTCATCAAAATTACTAATCATAAATTCATTTTGACTTAACAGATACAGAAGGTCAATATAAGAAGGTACAGAAAGTCAACATAAGAAGATGCAGAAGGTCAACCTAAGAAGATACAGAAGGCCAACCTAAGAAGATACTACACTTGGGTCTTCCTCACGTCCCCAAAAGTTCTAAATCACTATTTATACTCTCCATAGCATCTCCATGCATAAAGACCATAACTTTCGACTTAGACGTCCAAAAATTTCATGCTATATGCCGTTGGAAAGATAAAAGAAAAACCTATGACTTTCTATATGACAACTTTGTCTAAATATATCTAGATCAATCCAGAATTTCCCCTGAATTCAGAACACAAATTTTACATTCATCTTCTAATGTATTGCACCCAGTTCTCAACTTCATGAAATTTTGAGACTCTTAGAGACAGAATTGAAATTCGATGTCTTCATATGAAATGTAACCATATGTTTTTATTTTAATCCAAATAAATAATCGCCTCATTTGGATAACTAGAGAAAATGTTATGGCTAACAGACCGAAGCACACTCAGTGAACATTTTCCAAATCGTCCACTAATTTTGTTTCAAAATCTTTCCTGAACACAACTCATTCAAAGATCACCTTTTTCTACTGTATTTACTCTTCATTCTCAACCTCATTTCAAATCAATGTCCTCCATAAAGAAAATTTAATCCATGATTAATCATGAACACGAATAACAGAACATACATATATGTACATATCCTTCATCAACTTACTACACATATTCAACTTCATTTTTGTTTTCATTTCACTTCTAACTTTCACTTTAATTCTTCCCATTTCAAAATCTCTTATCCACCAAAAACACCATAGTAAATCATGTATCTATCCACATTTCTTAACTCTACTTTACTCTTGTCTATCATTTTATTGGTTCAAAATTTTTTCATTCATTTGCTCTTTACTCGTGACTAATCACCAAAATTTCTCATTTACTAGTTCTAATCTTTTACGAAAAGTTCAAGGTCTAACAGTTATTGTATACAACCTGTGGATTGAAAGAAGCCTTCGAATCTTCAAAGATGAAGCCTTGGAAGTGGGGAGCTTCAACACGAGAGTGATCTTTCAAGTTATGGAACATCTCATCTCAAATACTGAGAGAAGGTACTTGTTGGTGTGTTTTATTTTTCTAATGTAATGTATGTAGGTTTTGACTTCAGGTTCAGAAAAATAGTGGAAATCCAATCCCTCCTCGGTATCTACGGCAAGAGAGACATGAGATGCAGGGAATGTCTCAATCTCCAAAAAGCCTTGAAGAATTAGTCCTGGAAGTACGGTATCACAAGCAACAAGGGGACACTCCTTCGACAATAGATCCTTATTAGCTACAGAAAAGATGATCATAATGGAATTTATGTTAACCCCACTACTTAACAGTAGGAGATCCCCTTCCCCTTGGTTTGGTGTCTTAAAAGCTGGAAGTCCAGATTGGGCTTACAAAGGAAGGTTGGGTGGGAGTTAAGCAAATACTCGATAGATGCAAGGGGTAAGGATCTATCTTCACCTTTGGTATCCTATACAAACAAGATCCCACATTGCGCTTGAAATGAGAAGAACTCAAATTATGATATATGGTCTTCAAGTTATGGGTTAGTAGGTAGTCTTGATTTGTTTATTTGTTGCTTGAGACTGTTGTATGGAAATAATTGTGTTACTGGTAAGATGATCCTCACTTGGTTGGTAGACATGATCATCTTGGTTGGTAGACTTGGTTTAGGATCGCTATTGTGGTTTGTAAGGTCATGGGGAACAAGTAAGGCTCCTCATGCTTCATGTAAGGTTTCCTTTTAGTTTGGTTAAGAGATTGGCATCATGGGCAATCTCTCGATTGTATATACCTTTTATGGATTTATGAAATTTACTAACTTATCAAAAAAAGAAAAAAGAAAAATGCATGTAAAACTCATACATATTAAACATACAATTCAACATGCGTAATATACCAAACATATTATCAAATATGCAATTTATGCACTCATAATCAAATTATATGCATAATATATCAAGCTTCGTTTGATTCTAGTTATCGATCTTCATAATCTAAAATAATATTTTCAACTCATTGGATAAATTAAATTAGATTATACTCATTGATTACTAAATAAAATAAGTTTCTATTCCAAATAGAAAATTAATTTGATTTGAAAAAAAAATTCAAATACAAATAAACGTTATTTATAATTATCTCGACTCTTTTAACAAAATTTTATTGAAAACAAAATTTCAATAAATTATGCTTTTACTTATTATAATTTAGAAAAACTCCATTTTCAAAATTATATAAGTAATACATTCTAATCCAATTAGAAAACTCTTTTCTTAATAAATTGAAAAATATTAAAAATATTAAAGAGAGATCTTTTTCTTACTTAATAAATGAAAACACTTTTTAAATTTTAATCAAGAAAAATATCTTTTCTAATAAATCAAGAAACTTATTATTTATAAATAAAGAAACAATTTCTTAATAAATAGAATAATAATTCTCTAAATAAATAAAATCAATAAATATAATTCAATTCAATCAAATTGAAAAAAATAAATTCAACTAAGAAACAAATTTTTTAATTATTTAAGAAAACATTTTTTCTTAATTTTAAGGAATCTAATTGATTAATTTCAAGGAATCTAATTAATTAATTTAGATCTAAATTAAAAAATAATTCTAATTTTAGAAACTAATTTTCTAAAATTAATTAGGAATCAATCTAATTATTAATCTTAATCATATTAAGACAAATAATTTCTTTGATTAATATCATCTCATTATATTGATTTTTCTAACTTAATCTAATTATGAAACATAACATTTTTAAACATTTGCTTGATTCTAATTATTGATTTTGTAACTAATTTAATTTAATAATTCAACCTTTTGAGAAGTTAAAATAAAATTTTAAATATTCCTATTAAAATAATCCTTTGAAAACAATTTTTTAAACAATTAGAAAACACTTTTCTAAATTTATTAGAAATTTAATCCAATTTAATTAAAAAAGTGCACTCGTTAGGAACTTTCCATATAGAAAGATTTTGGAGCATGTGGTGCATGCGCTAAACATAAATTTTTTTTTTGGGCTATGCACCGGAGCACAGATCCTCTGTCCCCAAAAACGTATACCTACTCTGTCTCATTAAATCCAAGTCCTCTATTTATGTGAGACCCTATCTCCAAAAACGTGTACCGAAAACTTAACTAGAAAAACACGCTTCCCAAGGGAACATGCCTCAGTTGGTAGATGTTGTGTGGCATGTACTGTGCGTGGGCATGAGATCCTCTGTCCCCAAAAACGTGTACCTACTCCAGTACATGCCACACAACATCTACCAACTGAGGCATGTTCCTTTGGGAAGCGTGTTTTTCCAGTTAAGTTTTCTTTGCTTTCTTCTTCATCGCCTTTTGTTGATTTTTTTTTGCTTTTGTCGTTGAGTGCTATTCCTTTTGGATAAATTTTTCCCCAGGCATTCTCTGAGCGTGTTGCTCCATCGGCCATGTTTTTATTCTTGCATTTATGGCATTTCACTAGTAGTGAAATAATCACAAAATTTTTTTACTTGAATTTTCAAAAGCCAAGATCACTTAAATTCTATAAAATTATTAACGCATAAATCATAATAAATCAAGAATCATAATTTGTATCTTATTTTAAAGATTAATTTTATTCTTTTAGTATCATTCGAATCGTTTTTAAAACTAGCTCAACTTAATTACTATAGTCATACAAGTGTTCGATCTCTAACGATATTCATATAACGAGTTGAGAAAACTCTACAACTATTGTAGAAAGGGTCAAGCAAGGAGTGTTAGCTCCATTTGAACTTAAACATATGTACAATATGTTTTTGATATTTTAGTAATTTAACTGAAAATAAATTCTAGTTGTAATTAAACTTTAATTAGAATTAAAATAATTCTAATAAATACTAATTGTACCCAAATAAGATCCAATATCTCATATTGATCCTTATATATTTAATATCTCATATTTAATCATAAAAGTTTCTCAAACTTTACAATTAAGTCTAACGTGATTAAAATATCTTTATGTGTGACCTATTAGATTCTAAAATATATTAGTAATAGAAATAAACTATAACCCTAAATCATATTTAGAATTAGTTAATTGAAAATTTTATATTCATATATCAAGATTGGTGTGTAGTAACAAATTATGAATACCCAAATATTTTAAAATGTCAAAGTAGTTTTGACTAACTTTTTCATGCATGATTTTTTTGAATAATTCAATCATTTCATCATATAATGTTCTGATTAGACATAGAACATGAAAATATTGTCTACTCTATTTTGAGTCTAATCATATTAGTTCTCCACCATTATCTATTGATTCAATTAATAACATTTTAAGCTATTTACAAAGCATCATTCTACCTAGACCAATGATTTCTTGAATCAATACTATTCGAAAACAACAGATATTTTCCTTAATTACTTTATGGTGATGAATCCTATCTTGATCACTCAACTATCTTCATATAATTCATGTTATATCCAATGACTACCATCTGAGCTATCATTGACTAGAATATGTTATAAGTAGTATTAAAACATAACAATTCCTATACAAGATATCTTTTAAAACTCAAGTTAAATGATCACTTATACAATCATCATAATGAAAATTTTTGTAGACATATAAGTAATGTTCTAAATGAATTTCTCATATAAGGTTAGTTCAGTGAACTTATTCTCTAACAAGCACCTGCACATTTGTTAAATTATCTTCATACTTTAGTTTATGAGATCTACTACTTTCTTCATAAGGAAAAACATAACTTGTGCTAGTCTTAGGAACTATTTAGGGATATTACATAAATGCAATATGAATTTCATAATTATAATCTCATTTATAATGTATAATTATCCCATGGACATTATTATATATATATATATAAATATGTACAAGATAAAGAATGTTTTTAAATTATTTTGCCACTAACTACAATCGACTGATAAAAATATCTTTACATTATTTTGTCACTAATTATAGGACGCTACAGAATTGAGGTAGAAATAAACAAAATTGAAGCTGAGTTTATATATTATTAAGAAACTTACATAATATTGTGTGAATTCAAAAACCTTAAGACAAAAAAAAGAAGTCGACACATAATTAGAGAAATTATATTTTAACTCGAAGCTTTAAATTAACGAGTTGTAAATCATAAATTTATTTATCATTCACTTTTAATTTATATAATTCTTTTATATGGGATAAGTGACAATACGCGTATAATTTGGTGGATATAATCATTGCAGATTTGATCGAGTCCATTATTTCTTTGTAGGTTCGGCCTCATGGGAGCAGTGTTGCAGCCCAATGTACGATCATGTTCTTTGACTCCAGTCTTCACTTCATTTCCTGGTCCATGTTTGTCTGTTCCAAACACATGGACCCTTGTTCTGCAATAAGACTTGGATGTTAAAAACTGAACTGAGGTCTCCCAGTCCCAGATAACCAAAAGATACCTTACAAGTCACAATATAGCATGCCTGCTTCACGTACTGCTCCACCACATTGAATTCATGTTAACCATATCCTATCCTATGTATGCTCCAACATGAAGTCAATGGGTTAACACACAAAAATTTATGCCATTGACATCAGTTGATTAGACTAAGTCTGGAGTTGACTTCATCAAACATTGAAAAAACTTTCATTTATTTTATTATAATGAAATAAAATAAAAACTTCATCTATGGTTCCTTCTTACCCACGACTCGCATGAGTTTACTCTTGGGCCCTTTTTATCTTCCGTAAAGTCTAAAGTCTAAACCATTCGATTCCCATTTGAAAATCAAGGTCGTTATCGTAAAATTTCGATCCGAGTCTAACGTACCCCAGGGCACGGATCGCCTGCTTCACACCCCAAAACTAGCTTCTGTACTTGTTGTCTTCTGGCATCCGCAGATGCGAAAACAATTCCTCTTGCACGATTTTTAACATACACCCTTCTTCGCGGTCTCTCCAGATCCCATTCTCTTGGTGTCCCATTCGTTCGACTAATCCTCTTGGTCTTCTCCTTTCATGGCGTAGATTGCCTTGTCCATACAGTTTCGTGTGTTGGAGCTTTGAGACCGTGCTGCATTGGCTAGACTAAGGGCCGACGATCCGTGGCCGCCTCCAAGTTATGAAGATTTCTCATTTGGTTTTGGTTATTCTGTATCTTCTCTGTTTTTTTGCATACAAGTCTTTTCCGATTCAAGATTTACACCAAGCGTAAGTGATGCCAAGAGTTTCTTAATGGTTCTTTCGTCACTTTTATTATCTTTGTGCTCTGTTTTTGGAGAAATATATAATCGTCAAATGCTTGTTTACAAGATTTTATGTCGTGAACCGTATTTCATTCATTGTTTCTATGCTAAATTATTTTTTATGCTTAAAGTTTGTTTCGTCGTAAATTGACGGGAGTGTTCCTTTGTCCGTGTATTGAAGTGCTTAATTGTTTTTAAGGCGAACTATAGTCCTGCAGTGAACAATGAGCTTTAAGTTAAACAAGAGTTCATCAACGATCACTTTTTTTATTACGGGCTGGTGACTAGTAATCAATCCTGCAATTTCCCAATTTGGTACTTGGAGTGACGAATTCTAGTTAAACAGACTTGAGCACGAAATTGGAGATCCATGTAGAAGACCACCTAGTCAGGTTTTGCGATTAGTTGTTTGAAACAACTTAATAATTTTCTGGCATGGTTATAAAAATGTATAGTATGTTTAGGGCCTTATCGTGAGAATCTTTTCTCTGGAGACTAGGGACTGGCATTAAGCTTCTCTGTTGTCAGGACAAGTGCTGCATTACTCAACTTGGGTGAATATGGTAAACATACTGATAAATTAGTCCCCATGCGATTCTTGCTCAAGTATACTTATTTGAATTTAAGAACATCAATGATGCAACATTGCGAAAAGTTTTGTTCTGTTGTCCAGTTTTCCTATGAACTGCCATAGTCAACACAATTTCTGAACTATAGATCTTTTTTCAAAGTTCACCCATTTGATAGAACACAAGAATCATCCACTTCATCTTTTAACTCTGCCTTGTATTTGTCAATTTGTTTTTTATCTTTGCTTTTAGCCAGTTAACTAATGTCTTTAAACCGTTTCATATTATTTGTCTATCTGCTTTGTCTCACCTCTGCTGTCTCTGGTGACATTTTGGTCTTTATAATTATTCCATTTCAGCTCATATTTGAGACACTTTGAAAAAGTTGATGACTATTTTGCGCAACTAAATATATATTTTTGTTTCCTCACTTGCAGCTTTCCTATAGTTGAACCTGATCCAGGCCATACAAAGCTTCGCCTTTCAAGTGAGGGCCTGGAAGCCATCAGCCAAATAACGAATCCTGTTGCAGCTGTTGCTGTATGTCTTAAGCATTTACAAGTTGCAACTAGTTATATAGACTTTATATCTCTTGAATTTGGTTTTTCTTATAGGGGGGAAACTCTTACAGAGCATTTTGCTCCGGTGTCACTTATGTCTGCTTGTGTGATTTGCTTATATGATCACATGCTCACAAAGTTGGTTTCATATTTTCTATTGTAGATAACCATACAAAGAAAAGCATTGTCCAACCTCGTTTTTCAGTTCTTGACTTTCAGTTTGTTGGCTGTATAATCAGGTTATTGGTCCATACCGCTCTGGAAAATCTTTCTTGCTGAATCAACTTCTTTCCCTTTCTTGCTATGAAGGTGCTGTGCTACTACTGTGAGGGTCAAAAATCTTATAAATAGGGTGAGTGAGTTCACTTCTACTGATCAGTTGCTTACTTTTCCCATCAGGTTTTGGAGTTGGACATATGCGAGACACAAAGACCAAAGGTGTGGACTTAAGACAAAAACATGCAACTACTTGACTAGATTTATGCCATAATTCCTTGTCTTACAGGGATTTGGATATGGGGAGCTCCTGTGGAGATGGAAATTAACGGAGTAAAGACATCTGTGTTATATCTCGACACGGAGGGATTTGAAAGTGTTGGAAAGTCAAATGTCTATGATGATAGGTAAGCATGCTTTCTGCATTTGGCCTTTAACTTGTCTCTGGAGATTGCAGTTATGTATTTATGCAATAAATTTCTTTTCAGGATATTTGCCTTGGCAACGATTTTGAGTTCTGTGCTTATTTATAACTTGCCAGAGACGGTTAGTTGTTTTGCCTGTAACTCTTAGTCTTAAATCATATCTGCTGGATCTTTTGGATCAATTGTATGGAATTTTATCTTGTTGAGCTTACAAATGGTATGGTGATGATGGGGGTAGGTTGATATCGAGTGTTTTCTGATGATTACATTTATTATTAGATGCACATTTATCATATGCTTATGAGCCTGGCAAGAAGCGTTTACTATGAGGTGTAATTTTAGTAGATAAACAATGGTGGAATAAGTTATCTTTATTAATATTATTTCAAAAATGGGCCTGCATATTACTAGTATTATATATATATTCTTTAAAAATTATAAATAAAAGTTATCCAACTATATAATTAATCATGCTAATTGGGTTCTCACCAACCAAAGTGGAAAATCATTTTACCGAGATCTGGTTCTCTTTGTGTGTAGTGAAACATATATCTGGATGGAGAATGTGCGGTGCGTCTTCATTTTTGTGGAAGATGCATTCTTATGACGATTGCTACATTAACATTTTAGTTGCATGTCATTTCCTGTTGTAATAGCCAAGTCCAAAAATGAAACTTAGAGTTTATATGCTGTTAACCATTATATTTTGTTTGACCGTTTGGATTTTTGATCGATATTTGCTTGAAACTAAGATCTAGATAAAATAAGAAAGAACTTTGCAAATGATAGAACGAAAAATTCGTACATGATTATCACTTTTGCCTTAAAGTTATTCGGCATTTGTCTTCAAGCTGCATCATTTTTATTGGTTCTCTTGGCAAGACCTAAATGTGTCTCATTGTACCCTTTAGATCAGAGAAGCTGACATATCCCGCTTGTCATTTGCTGTTGAAATTGCAGAAGAATTTTATGGAAGGTTTATCCTTGTACTATCCTTTAAGTTCATCATATGAAGATCACACCTTTAATTTTTTAAAATTTATTCCTTCTATGTTACTAACACCAGTTTTTCTGAATTTCGATATTCACCTAATGGAGAATAGAGTGAAGGTAATTAATAAACCACTTTTATGATATTCCCTCTTCTATACTATTTTCGGATTTATTTTTCTGATGTGAATACTGAAAATGCTTTATAGGGCCAAGATGTTGCTTTTGAACCAGCAAAACTTTTGTGGCTTATTCAGCGTGATTTTCTGCGTAAGTGATTAGATGCTTTCCTACGATCCCTGTCGTAGGTTTATATTACCTGCCTGCTTCTTTCTGGAAAAGTCTAGCTTGGCCACACTAGAATACTTTGGGACACCATAAGGTCATCATCTCCAACATTACCTGTACCTATTAAAGCATCCCTTACAAAGTATCATGAACATATCAGGCTAAAACTTTCGTACCAAGTATTTATTCTTTTCCTAAGCTTCTCATGAAAGTGCTGCACAATTCACGAGAGTAAGTTTGTGATTTGTTGATGTTTTAGGTGCAGTGACTCTCTCAATTTAACATTCTGCTTATGTGCATTTGCAAGGGAGCTAAAAGGTGTTTTTTTTTTAATTTATTTTTTTCTGGCAGAAGGCAAGTCAGTGCAAGAAATGGTGAATGAGGCACTTCAACATGTTCCTAACAAAGATGGTTAGTTTCTTCCCTAGCCACATCTGCGGAAGAGGTGATTGCTATTCTCAGGGAATTAGTTTTGAATAAAGCACTGATAATGATTGCTTTATTGACTTTGCAGGGGATAAAAATATTAACTTGGTAATTTCTCTTTACATTTTTTCTGGCTTCTTCAACCTTTATGATTGTGGGGCTAGGAGATTATTTGTAATTTCTTTTCAGGTTAACCAGATTCGGGATTCATTGGCTATCATGGGTGACAACAGCACCGCATTTAGCTTACCTCAAGTATGATATACTAATTGTTTGTATTGTCAATAGTGTCTTCTGTTTCTGCTTGCTTTCATTGTTGCTGATTTTATTATTTGAAACATATTCCTTCCATTCCACGGACCAATTACATGGATATGTAACGTGCCTAACCTGCATGGTTCATCCATATTTTATCTCATGGCCATTGGACTTGTTTCATGGAAAAGATAAATGCATGTATAAAAACATTGCTTGGAAAAATGGGCCAAAACACCAGAGTAATAGGATTTAATGGTATATATAAAATTCTTTGGACTCTCTCTTAAAGAAGTAAAGTTTGATTATCATGATTTGCGATGTAAATGTCTCCCAAGATTTGGTATGCCCTGCAGGCACTTTTTCCATTCTATCTACATGAAAGGAACATAATGTCACTTATTATTACTACTATTACAAAGTTATAAATAAAAAGAAGTGCCTCAGACCCAAAATATGTGATTTGATTGGTTTGAAGCTAAAAAGTGCAATTCATATATGTACGTAGTAGTTAGGGAACTTGCAGTCATTTTATTTTATATAGCAAGGCAGATATAGCATTTGCCAACTGATCTCGACCATTTAATGGGGTTGAAATTCCTGTATATACATGCTGATCAATTTTATTTTTTCAACATATTTGTTTATGAGGATAGACCACTTTTGCATCATCAAGGTGGTTAGGTACCAAATGCGCCATTGAGTTGTGACGAAGATAATACTTGGAACAAAAAGAGAGATGCTTTTATTTAGATCTTCATATACTGTATCTGAGCCATTTCTTTTGTCTGTGGAATGACTTCTGTTTGCATCTTTGCCTTAACCAATTTTTGGGTTTGGATTGACAGCCTCATCTCCAGCGAACAAAGCTTTGTGACATGAATGATGGTGAACTTGACCCAGCATATGTTGAGAGAAGGGAGCAATTAAAAGCCCTTGTTGCTAGAATCACTCGCCCAAAGATTGTGCAGGGAAAGCATCTAAATGGAAAGGAATTTGTAGCTTTTCTGGAGCAGGTAACTGTATGAAATCAAGCCTTTTTAATGGAGGCAGTCTTTTGCTTTGAGAAATATCAAGCTTAATTGCACGGGGTTGAGACATGATAATTTATGTGGCTTATATGTGAAAATTGAGTTGATTTTTGGCTTCGTTTGATTTCATGTTCTATATCTGATTAGCACTGAGCTTGTAAGCCATTCATTATTTTAATTTTTAAGACTATTTTGACTCCATTTGAAATGTTAGCTTTTTTAATGTGCTTTCTACAAGTTCCTCAACTATCTTCTATTTTCCAGATACTCGATG
The DNA here is from genome assembly GCA_026546855.1 of Erythroxylum incrassatum. Taxonomy (NCBI): domain Eukaryota; kingdom Viridiplantae; phylum Streptophyta; class Magnoliopsida; order Malpighiales; family Erythroxylaceae; genus Erythroxylum; species Erythroxylum incrassatum. Next base: position 13,425,284 of record JANVCL010000009.1, read on the forward strand.
CTTTGAATAAAGGAGAGATCCCATCCACAGGGTCTCTTGTCGAAGTTTTCAACAAGGGTATTCTTGAGCGGTGTTTGAAGCTATACAGTGACACGATGTCAAAATTGCATTTGCCACTCTCAGAAAAAACTCTGCAAGATGCCCATGAAAGCTCCAGAGAGGAAGCAACGAAAGTTTTTGATGAACAGCATTTTGGTCGTCATCATGCAAAGAGATCGGTGGTGCAGTTGGAGGAAGAATTACAACAGGTACGAATTTAGATTTGCCCATTCCATTCTATAATAAGATTTTGTTCCATTCTGTTTTATTTTGGATGTGATTTTTGAGGTCTATCAGCCACGTAGTTGTACTAATTTGGGAAGAAGTTGAATTGCTCTGCAATTGGTAAATGGATGTGTTTGTGCCATTCAAGCGAGTGGAAACAATGAGAGAAGTGTGTCCTGCAGAACTGCCAATTAAGACCTTTTGCTGACTGCTAAATGCCACTTTTCAAAGATCTTCATGGTTGAAGTATCCAGTTGATCAGATAGCTATCAGAGATTAGGCCTGGGAGCAGTGGACAACTTATTCATTTGGTATTTGCTGTGTGGCAATAATAAATAAGAGTTTATTTCTTTGACTGATGAACATGGAGAAACGGAATTGATGGGAGAGGTTGGAAATCAACTTTTCTATCCTTCCATGGAAAGTTCATTCCTGCTTTCCTCTTCTGGGACAATCACAAGTTAATAAGAGTTGGGATCTATGAATACATTTTGCTTTTATAGCAACTATATTTAACCATCAAGTTTATACTGTCAGGCAGTGTAAGAAAATAAAACTGAAAACATCTTGGAATCTCATATTAATCTTCTTTTGGGATTTTGTAGGTTTATAAAAGTTTCATCCTTGCAAACCATTATCAGTCAGCTAAAATCTGCGAGGCTCTGTATACTAGTTGTGAGGAGAAAATGGACCAACTTCAAGTTCTCAGACTTCCTTCCATGGCAAAATTCAATTCAGGCATCCTGCAATGCAACCAAAGTTTTGAGCGGGGCTGTGTTGGCCCTTCAAAAGCAAACTACGAGCATCGTATGATGAAGGTTAGGCATACCCTTATTTTCACTTGATTTGGTGGCCATATCACAAGTTCTCTGTCATTCTCAATACACAATAAGAATAGTTGATCCATTTCTTAGTTGGATCTACATTTTGTCATGTGAATCTGCAGATGTTGGCGAAGTCGAAATCTCTGTTTATAAAAGAATACAACCACAGAGTCTTCAATTGGTTGGTGGCCTTCTCCCTTGTCATGGTGGTAGTTGGCCGGTTCATTGTAAAATTCATCTTAATAGAAATTGGTGCATGGATACTTTTCATCTTCTTAGAGACATACACCAGAATGTTTTGGTCAGCAGAGTCTCTCTATTACAACCCAGTTTGGCATTATACAGTAGGAACATGGGAAACACTTGTCTACAGCCCTATCCTTGATTTGGACAGGTAACCTCATGTTTCTGCTTTTTCCATTCTTGTCGAGTGGTGGATGAACTGAACATAAATAATTTCATGAAGCAGTTAATGCCCTTAACTATGCATGCATTGCCGCTGTTATTATTTCCTTTTTCTTTTCCTTCTTTGTTAACCATTTTGGTCTACTTCTTGGCTGGACACAGATGGGCAGTCCCAATTGGTATTATAGCGGCTGTTTTAGTAGTTTATTGGCGATGTTATGGCAGGAGGAAGCATGCCTCACGTTGGTTGCTACCTATGTATAACAATCACAAGGCAGGCCCTAACAGACCAAGATCAGACTAATTGAGTACTGGTCTTCCGCCTTAAAAGATTTGGCATGATTGCCTTCATTCATCTTCAGCAAGCTTTTGTCTTTTAACGTACAAGGCCTGCCATTCTGATTCCGATCGGCCGTAGAACGTAGACTAGAAGAATGAGTTGATTTACAGGCACACCCCAGTCTGGTAGTGTTTATAATGTTAAACATTTCAAATTAGTTTATATAAACAATTTTACAGAGATAGTTTTGCTTTACTATATAGGGATGGTACCTATTAAATGAATGCAGCAACCAAAGTTAGATTGATGCATTCTGTCCAAGAGAACAACCTTTTTTTTTTTTAATTACTTGGTTTATAGACTCCACGAGAGCACAAACCCATTGGATTGTGCTTAGAGATGTCAAACTTTCTTTTGTATTGGAACGACCATATCATTGGAATTTTGTATATTTAACTAGTAAGGCAGCGATTATCATGTGAGTTCATGAATAAAACGGTTTCAACGTATTTTCTTTCATCACTAATGCTTGAATGTGACCGCTAGTTTTCAAGTGGTTGATTATACATTAATTATTAGTTTGCAACTTTATTGATTTCTTTGCTTCCCTTATTCTCTTCTTACGGTGGTCGCTCAATTTATGGTTAAAGGTAGGGACTTAATATTTTAATATTTTGACATTTATAAACTAACCTTAATGTTGTTATCTGGTTACATAATATATCATATAATAATGAGGATATCCAAATTAACTTTTATTAATAATATTAAGAGTTTATTTATACTAAGAAAAAAATGAAGGCATTAATTAATAAATTACGTCTAAATAAGAATTGATATATAAATAAGCATAAATATTAAAAATAATTTATTATTAGAAACTCGTTAACATTTTTGTAAAAACTTTTAAAAGCTAAATTAAAGAACTATTATTTAATTTTATTTATTAGTAAGTTGGTTAGATACATCATACCTTTACTTGAGTTGAAAAAATACACTAAAATGTCATTAATTTATGATTTTCGGTCTCTTGAAAAAAAAACAAGGATAGAAGTTATTTGTTGTGAATTATTTGTTGTGAATGAGGATGGCAATTTGGAAGAGAACTCCATCCAAATTACCTATCCGTTGAAACCTTTAAGAAAGAGCATGGTGAAAGTACGGAAAGTGAAGAACTAGGATAATCAGAACCCAAATATAACTAGCAACTTGGAGCTAGTGGAGATTAGCATTACTATAAATCCCCAAAGTCAACCTAATATAGGCAAACCAATTGGAGATCCTCTGAATCTAGCTAAAAACATATAAATTGATGAATCAGCGCAGAATCCTTACAATGAGGACATCCATAAACTAATGCTTGGTGAAGTGGGAGTTCCTATTATAAAGGAGAATGCAAAAGGAACCAAAACTACTCTCAATGACCCAAGTTTATTGTAAGCAACTTTAAATAGTCCCAATGAGGCAGAAGTAAACTTAGTTTCAGACATCTTCAACCTAGAACCTAGTAATAGCAATGTTAGAACTAGTAGAAAGTCTAAGAATAAAAGACCTAGTTTTACCCCATCCAAATGAGCTTTTTGTTGTGAAATATTAGGGACTTGAATATTCCTATATGTTTTCCTAGTACTTAAGAAGACTCCTTTTGTTTTGTTTTTATTGAGACCAAATTAAAAAAAAACAAATTTATAGAATGCTTTATTTTTTGTAGAAGGATTAGATCACAATTAGTAACCATCTTCCTCACTTTAACAGAAGAATTATCACCTCGTTGATCTTATTTTCTTTTATCTAATTAAATGGTCTTCCTCATATCAGTACATTCATTACAAAATGGTCATGGAGCTCCAATTCTTCTTTAGCTATCACTATGATCTATGCTTCAAATTATGAGTTCCAAAGAAGTCAAGTATGAAATGATGTGGAGAGAATAGGCTCTAATCCCTCCTCCCATTAAATCTTGGTAGGTTATTATAACTGTCAATTTCTGAAGTGTAGGGAAATGGAAAAGAAATGTTGTCCAAATACCAAGGACTAACTCAAATACACATGATATTTATTCACTTGGAATAATCAACAATTGGGAAGTTGGTTCATATAAAAGAAATTAGAAAGATGTTTAGTCAATTTTTTCTAGCTCAACTTCCTTTTTAGCTTTGCCTCATTCTCCAATCCCTTTATATCAGACCATACCCCTATTAAGATTCAATTTAATTCCACAGTAGTCAAAAGGATAACTTCTTTCATATTTATCAACTTACTATTAAAACATCCTAACTTCAGGTAAATTATCTCCAATGGGCTAAACACTAAAGTCTCAAGATTTTATGCCTACCAGTGCTTCTAAAAGTTGAAAGTTATCAAGGTTAGAATCATACAAATCCTAAGAAACAACATTGATTTGATGCTCCAAAGAAAGAAAGAAGCTTTTGATTCCCTTAATAGATGCCAGGAACCTTTTTCTAGGTACCACTTTTATCTCTTAATCAAGGCCCAAGAAATACTCGAATTGAGAAGGTATGCAAATGCTTTAAAAAATTACAACTCGTAATTGAGGCAGGAATTCATAATGTTATAACTGAAAGAAAGGGATAGAATTTTAAAATTTTCTACAATGTTTTTTAAGCCATAAGAAATAGAGGTAAGATAGTCTCACTCCTAGATGTTGAAGGAAAAGAAGTACATGATTAGGAAAGACTTAAGGAGCTATCTTTTGATCACTTTAAGAAAATACTAGGGATAAGCAAAGCTGGCATATGTCTCTCTGAGGAGCTCAATAGTTCTAGTGGTGGCTCGATTCCTGGTCATCACTCTACTAAATTTACTAAATAGGTTACTCTAAATGAGATCCAAATCACTCTTTATTCCTTTCATCTAGATAAAGTTCAAAGTCTAGACAGATTTAATGAAATGTTTTTTTAATATAATTTGGAGTTAACAAATTCATTAGTCTCAAACATAGTACTAGAATTCAGTAAAAGTGGAAGGGTGGTCACTGAGCTAAATAAAGCCTACATATTCCTAGTTCCTAACATCCTTAATCTCATTAGTCTGAATGGCTATAGACCCATTGCATGGTATAATGTAGTTTATACAATGATCTTAAAGATTTTGGTTAATAGACTAAAAAAGACACTTGTAGGCATTATTAATCCTTAAAAAGGAGCTTATATTTATGGGAGATGCATTGGTGATAATATATTGCTAGCTCAATAGCTATTTAAGGGATACAACACCAATAAGGCTATCAAGAGTTGTGCATTAAAGATCAATTTCACTAAAGAATTTGATACTTTAAAGTGGAATTTCATCATTAACTCCTTACAAGCTGTAGGGTACCCATGCAAGCTCATTAGGTGGATTTAGAGTTGTATTTCCTTAACTTCATTTTTATTTTTGTAAATAAAGAGCATTCCAAAATTTTCAGAGCTGCACAGGGACTTAAGCAAAGTGATCTATTGTCATGCTACTTATTTGCAATCAGTAACAAAATCCTTTCCAAAATCACTTATATGAACATAGCTAAAGAACTAGAATTTAAGTATTGCCATAAATATAGTAAACTAAGGATATCCATCTCTCATTTGCTGATGATCTACTTATGCTAAGTGGAGCCAATTCTGTCTCAATTAATTTACTTATCAACACTCTAAAGAGATACAAAGTTATATCAAGTTTGGCTTTCGGACCTTCTAAAAGCTTATTCTTTATGTTTACAGGTGCTCACCTCGTGCAAGTAAACTAGTCAATTTTATGGGTTTGAATCGTTAATAACTCCTTTTTAAATATCTTTGAGTTTGTATCACCATCAGGAAGCTTAATGTTATTGATTTTTCCCCTTTAATTAACTCTATTTAGAGTGATTGTATTATTAATGCAATAGATCTTTGCCTTATGGAGGGAAGTTGCAGCTAGCTATTTCTATATTAAGTAACCGTTAAACTTATAGGTGCTCTCATCTAGCATTGCCAAAAGGAGTAATGACAAATATTGACAAGTTGATTAGAGATTTCATATAAAGTGGGTGAAGCAGCAAAATCAGAGTTTCGAGTGTCAAATGGGCAACATTATGTTTAACAAAACAATATAGAGGATTAGGGATAACATACATTCAAAAGATGAATAAGATTATATTAGTTAAAATGTTGTGGAAACTATATATAGACAAGGAGAATATGTGGGTGACATGGATGTGCATTTATTACTTGAAAGAGGAAGGTATATGGACCATCAGAATCACCCCAAAATCGTATGGTATTTACAATAAGTTATACACACAAGAGACATTATACAACCCCACTTGAAGCATAAAATAGGGAATGGTAAAGGAAAAATTTTCTAGTTTAACAATTGGCACTACTTTGGTCCCATATACAAATAGGGAATTTCAATCCCTTGGAACCATAGTTCCTGCTTAAACCAAAGTGCTGATGTTGATCATAGTAGTTAAGGTTGGCCTTTCCACTTTACTAGAGACTTTAATGATATAATAGATAATATGCCTAACTTGTAACATCCCGTTATCCCATGTTAAGGGTAGAACCTTAGAATAGTGTACATGAGAGATTATTGAGAAGTTAGAAAGTGCATTTCATGCTCATGCATATTATAACATACACACACATATGAATATTAATTATTGCACACGTTAAAATGATTGTACATGCATTTATTGACATTTTCGGGTATAATTGATTTATAAATGTGATTATATTGATAATTATGGATTATATGTATTGAAAATTGATTTGGAGAGTATAAATACTGATTTTGAATTTTTGGTAAAATTTGAAATAGTTTTTGAAATTATGAGTATTTTTGGATTAGGAAAAATGTCAAGTGGCAAGACAATCGATAAGTAGTAGTAGAAATAAGAGTCAAATGGTAGTGAAAAATTTTATAAATGATATTTGGATTTAATGACATATGTTATTGAAAATTGGGAGACAATTGGAGTAGAATTGGAGACAAATAGACTAGTTATAAAAGGAAACCATAACATTCTGTTTTCAAAATTTATTAATGTGGATCTCTTTGGGTGTTTTGGAGATAAACTAACATGAGTTTAGAGCTAATAAAAAGGAGTACTATGGTGTTTTTAAATGAGATCAATTAAGGTGATAGTTAGAAGTAAAATGAATGTGAGATTAGAGCTAAGCATGTGCAGAAATTTAGTGATGAATATATATATATATGTAGATGTTCTATTTTTGGTATTATGGTCAAACATAGAATATGATTTGATTGTGATTGAAATTGATCTGAAATGGAAGTAGGAATGAAGAGGAAATAATGAGGACATAAGCTAGAAATGATAGACTAAGCAAAAGAGATGAATTAGGATGAAAATGGTGATGAAGTGTGCTGGAATATGTTAGATGAAGTGTTTTCACTAAACATGCATCTGTATTTTAGCCATATCTTGATCTATACATATCCAAATGGGTGATTTTAAGTTTATATTGAACTAAAGACATATGGATGTATTTTTATGAAGGAATTGAATTTGAATTCTATCTTTAAGTGTTTCAAATTTGGCTTGAAGTTGAGTACAATGTGTTGTCGCGTTTTGGGAACAATCTGTAATATTTTAGGTATAACTTGCAAAATATTGAACCAAACTGCATGAAATTGGTATCATTAGAAACTTAAGACATATAGGAACATTTTTTATAGAATTTATTACCTAATTACTTCTTTTTCCTTGTCAAAATAGCCATGCAAAATTGACCTAAAATTTTGTTTTAAGAATAGCCATCAGGTAGTGCACGGAACCTCAGGGGAGTTGCACAATTGTGACAGAGAGGAGAAATTAGATAGTGCACGATTGTGCATAAGCATGATCATGACAGAGAGGAGATATCAAGAAGTGCATGCGATCGTGATAGACAGGAATCAATAGGAAGTGCACGATCGTGACAATGAAGGTGTAATGCTTTCTGACAGTTTTAAATACCCTTCACTCTTTTGACCATAACTTATTCTCGATGACTCTAATTGACTTGAAATTTGAACCAAGAACTCCTTACACATTGTCCTTCCTCTCCACCAAATTTCATGGTCATCTAAATTCATTAGGAAAGGATTGATAATGATTGATTGGTGATGTTACAATAATCAAGTGTATTGAGCCATAAACCTTAGTGCTTGATTAAGTGATGAACTGATAATAAATTTGTATTATTGAGGTGTAAACCTAAGTTAAAATTAGATATATATGAGTTTTGAAGTATGAATAACCATGGGATGAGAATAAAGAAAATATACCCAGAATTGTCATTGAGCATGCATTATGCATAATTGATATATACATATGTGCATACAAGAGTGCTTTTATAATTGTGCAAAGTTGTGATGCGTGTAAATGGGTGTTGCATGATATAGAAGAGCAATTAGAGCGACAAAATTTAGACATTGTTGGGACTTCGAGGCAATAGCTATCTAGAGCAAACTGTTAATAACCTAGATGGTCTCACCTGATTAATTGTTAGTTTTAAATTCTATATTGAATTATTATGTGAATGTGATTGTGTTGATTCTAGACATTGACTGTCTGAGGCATTTGATGCTTGAAATACATATTTGAAGTGCTCATTGAATGTGAATTTAACAAAATAGGTGATTCTCAACATATTTGAAGTGCTCATTAATGTGAATTTGACGAAATAGGCGATTTTCAATGTATATGTTGAATGTCGGAGCAAGGTCTGACGACAAATGTGAATGAGTTTGTGATAGTGAATATGAAAGTGTAACTTTCAACACATTTGATTGACTAAATACATGTGATGCATATCATTACATGAATGCATGATAACATAAAGGAATTTGTGACCAGTCTGAAAGAGCTTAAAGCTCAAAATATACACAAAGCCACAGGTATCTGAAACAAGCTCGGTATCCACAAGAGATATGGGCCAGTAAAAAGGCACTCGGTCATGAAAATAACAATTAGAAGTGAGTCTCATGTGCATTGCATATATAATTGATATGTATGTTTTAAATGATCAAAATGAATTGTTTGACTGCTTTGAACGTGAAATGTGAAATAAGTGATCAAAGTGATATATGATATTATATGATTATTAGTGAAATGATGTGAATTATGTGATTATATGAACTATATGTGTTATGTGTTATGAGTGAGCCATCGATGATGGGTAGCTCACTGAGTTCACAAAACTCATCAAAATGCAACGTTGACATTTCAGGTCCGATAGAGCATATTAGTGACAGAGAAACTCTAAAAGCAACATAGTTCTTGTACTTTTGGATAGAAAAAATGACTCAAAGGTTGATCAGCTGAGACTGAAGGATCTAGATAAGATTTTTTTTTATAATTCCTCATATAAGTAGCATGTTCTGTATATAGAGATGTAAACTCTGATTAGTTTTTGTTATTGTACGAATATGGGTGTTGTTGTAAAGCTACTGTTAGTAGTGTGCCCTAGGCAAATAAACATTTGTGATTCATTTATTAACATTCTGATTTGTTAATAATATATTATGAGGTATTCCTTTCATATATGTATGTATTTCGTTTATGTAATGTGATTTACATTCCATGAATGGTATTAGACTTATGTCATTAAGTATGTGACTTGATA
>JANVCL010000009.1:13445014-13455682 GCA_026546855.1 Erythroxylum incrassatum
AAGAGTGAATAAAGATGAAAGGAATGAATAATATGAAAAAATAATAATATCGACTTTCGTATTGGCTTAATCTAAGGGTTTCCAACGCTAATCTTAGTTTTCAAAGATGTACGCTACGGATGTCGGAATTTGTTTCAGTTCGTTTCGAACCGTTTGTTTGCATTGCGTTTGATTCTTCCTCCTTTTGATTCGCCTGAGTTTCGTACTGTGTTTTTGTCTGCTTTTTGCATTTGATTCGTATTCGATTCTGCTTTCGCTTTTGTTTCGCATTTTGTTATCTGATTTTTCGATTCATTTTTGTTATGTTTTTTCTCTTTTTCGGTTGGGGTCCTGTTCCGAGATCGGGTCCCAACAAATTCTATCTCTAAGCATTTCAAAATCTGGCTGGAAGTAGAGTTAGGAGTTCTATTATAGTTTAAAAATATTATGAACTGTTTTGGGTATAACTTTCAATATACTGAATCAAATTGTATGATTCTAGTGTTATTAGAAACTGGGAACATAGTGGAACAATTGTCTAGAAAAAAGTATTACTGAAGTACACCATTTACTTTGTCATAATGATCTTGCAAAGTTATCCCGAAAAGGAGTGCTAGGATGAAAATGCTGAGGTGTGCTGGAATTTGATAACTTGAATATTTTTACTGAACATGCTTAGATATTTTGGCTATATTTTGATCTGTAGATTTCTAAATGAAATGATTCTTGATTTAAATTGAACTAGAGACATTTGGCTACAAATGTTAAGATAAATTGAATTTGAATTGTGTCCTTAAGGGTCTTGAAATTAAGCTTGAAAGTAAGGCTTTGCTTAGACAGTAGTACTAGCAGGGACAGAAATCAGGTCCTGTTGTCATTGAATAACATTTATTGATATAGTTGAATTAGACAAAGGTGTCTTCACAAAAGTTATAGCTTATTCTTTTAGTTTTAAATTGGTATAAAGTTTGTAATTTTTGGATATTAAAATTGAGAGATATGAGGTGTACAACTTGAATGCATGATCATGAATTAGCCAAAATTTCAAATGTGCATAGTCTACGGTATTTTGTGCATAACTCATTGAATAATGAACCAAATTAAATGGTCTTGGAATCAATACAGACTTAAGATATAGGAGAATAATTTGTTAGAAGGAAGTGTTACCAAATTCCTTCACTTTCCTGATGAAATTAATTATGCAATTTGACCCGTAAGTATGTTGTTAGAAAAATCTGAAGTGGTCAATTAGATTATGAAATTGATTTCTCATTATTTTATTATAGTCCAAATTATAAATACAAATGATATTAATGAGGGTTTTGATATCTGAATGATTTGATGATAAGGATCACAATAAGATACCCCGAAATTGTCATTGAACATGCATCGTGCATATTTTATATAAGTAGATGTGCATAAAGGAATAATTATATTTGTGCAAAAGTGTGATATTTGTAAATGTGTTTTGTATGATATAGAGCAGCTCATTGAATCCCAGTCAGACATTGCCGAACCATCCGAGCAATAGCATATTGGAGCGTACTGTGAGTCAACCTAGATGAATTTCCTAGGATTGATTTGATTTGATTTGTTAAGCTTCCAATTATTGAACTGTTGTGATTTGTTTTTGAATTTCGGACTTAAAATCCAAGAAGTAAATATTTGGGACTATATTAGAAGTGCTCTGATTTGTTTGATAATTCTATATAAAATTCGGTTCTCAACAAAAGTTGAATGTCGGACTTAGGTTCGAAGATTATGAATTCTGATTATATTATGCTATGTGAATTCTCAACGAAAGTTGAATGCCAAACTTAGGTCCAATGATTATAAAATTCTGACTGTGCCTTATAAATGATTACGTGATACATGGTAAATTCTGAATTAATGCATTTCATAAAATGCATGCTTTAATAAGGTGTTGTGACCAAAGTAGCCAGTATGAAAGCGCTTGCATGTAGAGCTTTGCTCCGTGATATATGATTATGTACGTAGAGCTATGCTCTGTGATATATGTTTCTAACTGAGCCCAATGGACCAGTATTTGTATATGTGATAGGCACTCGGTCACAACAATAATAACAAATGTGGAGTCTCATATGCATCTATATCTTTTTATGTATGATCTGATTCGTAAGGATTAAATGATATGCCATGACAGTGTGAGTATTTGGAATATATATGTTCTGTATGAATAATTGCGAAATATGTTATTTGTGTATGTGAATCCGATGAAATAATCAATGATGGTTCACTCATTAAGGTCGCAAATCTTATAAAAATTGCAATGTGATTTTTCAGGTACGAAATAGGAGACTTAGTGTTTATTTTGGATTAGAAGAACGTTTTAAACTAAGTTATGGCTCAGAGGTCTGTTAGCTGACATCAGAGAGTTATAGCTTTTATTTTGTAGTTTTTACTAGAACCTGTATAAGGTTTTGTAAATCTTTGTCTAATGAAAACAGTGTAAGCTTTGTGAATGAATGTGATAAATGGTTTTAAAATTTGCTGACTTTTAAATGATATTAGTTGATGCCATGTGTAAGTTAGATTTGTTTTTGTTCTAAAATACCATTATTATAGGTTATGTACTTAAATGTCCTTGGATGTTCGGATATATACTCATTAGGGTCAATTTGATCAAAGAAGTAACATATTACTTTTCTTTTGTAAGCTTATATTGAAGAAGTGCCAAAAAAAATGATAATCAATAACTTGATGAAATTGTGGCTGATATTGGAGTGATAAGGCTTGGATGTAATTAACTATTTAGAAATGGTGCGAAATAATTTAGCATAAAAGAAAATATTATGATGAGTGAGACCTTTTACAAAGTTCTTAATGAGTATAAAGTTCTTCATGAGTATTTGAAGGCCATCAAGATTGCAATAAAAGAAGAGATTAACTAGAAAGTAGAGAATAAGAATGGAATTAGAACAAATAGAAGTTTAAAACTTAGAAATGAAAAAGCAATATGAACAAGATAAAGCATATAGATAAGGAATGAAGCAACAAATGTTCTCTCATTCAATTTTAGCTTTGCAAGCCAACACCACTAACATAGACTGGCTTTGTAAACTGATTGCACTTAGTTAACTAAGAAGGGAGTATTCTATTCTTCCAAATCTAGGATATCAATATGAAGAACATTAAGTGACAAAGTTTCTTAATTCACACTTATTGTATACCATCTTGTTGTCTTTTCCATTGAGATTAATTACAAATCATTTTTGCAAATATAGTGTACCCAATATGGATTGAAAAGTTCGTACCTTTTAACTTTTTTAAGGAAAACTATATCTTTGTGTTGTTAATTTTTAAACCACATTAATTATCTTGATTAAATAAAGGTCATAAAAAAATTGGTTGGTACTTTAATTTTTAGATTTATTAACTTATTTATGAGCATAATTGTTTTAGAATAATTCTAATATATTCGTTGTTTTATAGGAAGGTGATGATTAAAAGTAAATGAAAAGGTACTTTGTGAAGGATTTTAGAGTATGCTCATACATGTCAATTTTATTTTGTATTTTGATTAATGCACTTATATTTTTTGCTAATAATCTTTAGCTATTGTATTTTGGATCTATTAAAAGTTGAAATCTAGAAGTCCATATGGAGTATATGATAGCATATATATAAATACAATTTTTTGGCTATCAACATTTGACAGTACATATCTTAAGGTATACATTAATATATGTATGGCTATTTCTAATAGTATATATTATTATCTTAATGAATATTACGATAGTTTCAAGGGGTTGGCTGTCCATGATTATTTATTTTTTAATATAATTTTATTTATTTTTACGAATCTAAAGCTTAATAAATGAAAGGTATTGCCTTTATATCATAATTTTGTTTGTTGCATTTGAGATGAAAATTTGTTACTTTAGTTTAACATATTTTTTGTCTTTTATAATTTTAGCACAACAATAATTTTCAATAAAGTTTGTTGTGTTAACAAGTAAAATATGTTGTCTATATCGAAACAATAAAGGTTTGCATATAATAACTATAAGTTTGTTGTCTTTACAAGTAAAATATGTTATAACTACAAGTTTGTTGCCTTTACAAGTAAGATATTTTGCTAATGAAAGGATAAATTAGCATTTTTGTTGTTAGATATTATTGCCTAAAAAATCAATTGATTACTTTATAAAGATTCAAACTATTATTATATTCATTCAACATTGTTGCTATAATTTAAAATTGTTTAATTGCTTTAGACCAAAGTCCAAACAACATTATTCACTTCGTTATATCTAATCAAAAAATATATATCTTACACTTATAACACCACAATGCTTTATAAAGACTCAAATTATTATTATATATTATTTTTATAACTTGAGATTATTCAATTGCCTTACTCAAAATTTTAAACGATGTTATTCATTTTGGTGTCTAATCAAAAAATGGTTGTTGTCTTACACCTATAATAACACCATTTTATTAATTTCAACTACACTTTTTCTTATTATCCAATGCATTTTTTGTTACAATTATAACAACCCTTGGTAAATTAAAGTCCACTGTCCAATAACATTTTAACAATTCTAATTAAAACATTTAAGGTTCATTTTGTCCTATTTTCTTAACACTTATCCTAACACACCAACCGGCCACTCATGACTCGTGTTTGAGTACTGATTGACACATCATATATTGTGGGGTTCTTCTTCGTGCCAAATTAAGCACACAGTGGCTGAGATCTCCCGTATATGGCAGCTCACTTGATTGTGTTTACCCTCCCTCAGTGGCCCTCAAGAACCAAACACAACATTAACTACGGTTGTGGTTTTGGCTATGTTCCTTTTGGTTACGGGGGCACAATTGCACACCTTAGACTCTGGTTTACCGCCTAAGTTAATGAAACTTTAAAATATGTATTTTTTTTTGTCAGGTAGTGAAATTAAGGACGAATCTAAGAGCAGGTGTCGTTCATTAACCCGGCCTCAAGCGTAACTCCCTAAAGGTTTAGTCGTTATATATACACACACACATAATTTCACACCCCCCACACTGTGCCAAGCAGCTTTTCACTCACTGCTATTAGCTTGCAATTGAGAGTGTTCTGAAGGTTGTAGTTGCTTCTTAGATTCGTTCACCGATGCTGTGCTTTAGCTGTTACTTTTTGATTATTTGTAAGGTTTGATTGATTAGTCTAATCATTTTTTTTACAGATCTGAAAAATGGAGGGATCATCTGGTAAGAAAAGAGTGCAAAGAGGTGAGATCTAACCTTGTCTAATTGATGTCGGATTTTGAGCTATTATTTAACTGTTTCTCTCTGATTTTGAGGCTTTATTTTTTCTCTACTTTTGCTGTTTTTTCTTACCTCATCAATGTACTTGTGATTATAAAATTTCAGTCGTTCATGATTCTTTTTGTGTGTTTTTTTTTTCTGGTTAAACTAAGTTCGATTTCTTTTGTAAGAAAGTGCAAATTGATTTAGAGTTTTTTAAAAATGATAATCTTTGTCATGAATATCTTTAATTGGGTTTTTCTTGCAAAATTTCTCTTCAACCTCTTACAAAAAGTATAATAATATCCTAACAAGATAAATATTTGTAAAGTAATAACATCAAGTGTTAATGATGAGACATTTGGATGTCCTTGATCATAAGATTATGTGTTTTTTTTTTCTTCTAAGAATGTTCTGAAAGACTTCTTTTAGAATCATATCATTCCGCTTGTTTTGGAACGAATATTTAAAAGCCGTACATATCCGTTTGTTTTGGAACGAATATTTAAAACAAGTATCTACGTACGGAACTAATTTTTAATTGATAACATACTTGTTAACGGTTACTTACTTTAATTAGAGAACAATAATGAACAAGCGACAAAAATTAATACAATCTTATTAAATAGTCTTATCATTTTTATAAAAAATATTAGTCTTTCATTGTAAAATTATGAGGTCTTTACTAAAACTTCTACTACAATTTTGTTTAGGATTTTAAACTCACTTACTAATGCATCACATAGTCATTTATACTTACTTATACTTTTACATATTTTTGTTTTATTTTTCTATTAGTATTTAAATCTTGATAGATAAAGAGATACCCTTATTTTTGTTTCTAACATATTGTCATCTTTCTCATTCTCAAATTCTTTTGCGATGACAAACAAAACAATTAAACTAGTGGAAGAAGACACAAGAAGATAAATAAGACCAATAAGTATTGGTTATAACTCATAGACACCTCATGATTTAACCTTTCACTTATTTTTCGTTTCCCAAGATTATTAGTTTTGAATATCGATTGTTGTGAAATTCTAATATTTCAATAAGACATAAGTCGGAAACGCCTATATACTATAGTTGAATTAGAAGATTTATATGTAGTACATAATCAAAATGGAGTCATTTTAGAGATTATCTTGCCATCAATGTATCCTTACAACTAATTAATAAATGAAAAAGTGGGACTGAAAGATCAAGAGGTGTTTATGAAATTTGGCAATAGTTTAAAGTGTATCTGTCCTTTCCCTTTCAAGCATTCCACCTAACATAAAATTTTTAATAGGCCTTTTCTAAATTAAAAGATTGTTCTTAATTCACTCTAAGCAACCAAGCCTGTATTGTACTTAGATTATTTATATTATATACCTTGCTTCAACTTATCAACACCAATTTCACTCCTTAAGAGAAAACTTAATTTACTAAAGAACGAGAACAGATTGCATCAAGTCACAATCATTAAGGATAACTTATCGGACTATATATGGTTGGTCTTCTTGACGCTGAAATGGAGATTACATAGTTTCAACTTTCAACCATAACTTTTCCTGGAAGTTACATTCACCGATTTGGTTATCAAGATGTTCATAAGAAGCTCCTGCGCATGAACATACTCAAGGTTATAGCTTGAGTTCATCTACATCGATCTATGGATGTCTAATTTCCATATAGACTAACATATCCACAAAGTTCCGTTTGAATATCTAGTGGAGAAACGAGTATATATGGGCGTGTTCTATCACCAACTCTAATTGTATGCAGTCTAACTAAATAATTCTATCACTCTCGTGCTTGTTATTTTACTGGATAACATGTTTTCTTCTTTGAATCAGAAGGATCCATTGAGTCAATGGCTTCGTCCTCGAACGTCCCATTCAATGGTTTCGGATCACTGTCTGCTGCTCTCAGCATAGATAAGGAGGAACATGTAAGTGCACCAACTTGCTTCCTTTGTAGCCCTATTATGTAGAGCTGTCAAGGGTTGTATTGCGCTAATTATTGATATGTCTTTATTAATACTTTTCAGGATCGTCGCATCCTGGATGAAGCTGCACTTAAGATTGGAACCATTATAATGAAGAAAGTCAATGGCGTAATCATAATGGGAATTGTCATCGATTTTGATTTAGAGACCGACTCCTACAAGGTTTTAACTCTTCTCAGTTTTCTCTGACGTCTTGAAATCTTGGTAGTTTTCGAAATCTTTGGTTTGGATATGGAAGGAGTAACGTTCTCTGACAATCTAGCTAGGGTTTGTCTCAGAAATCTAGCTTACATAGCAGAAACATCAATTTAGCGATTGAACTTCCATGCAAATTAAAAGTTTTAATTATGAATGACGAGTTATGCTCTTATTTTGTGCTGTGGCAACAATTTAAAGTCCCGCGTGCTGTGATTAGATAGGTGCAATAAAACGCTAAGCTGAAGTGGATGTGCTTCTCTCTTTGTATTGAGTGGTAACGAGAGATAGTTTTATTCTTTGTAAGAGTAGGCTGTCTATGAAGATAATCAAATGGAGCGAATTGCTCGAAGGGAACTGTGCAATTACCAGGCACCTCCATATCTCGCTTCGGATTATCTAACGGAGCTCAATGAGAGGTTATTCTGACCAGATCATCTGCTTTCTTTGTGATAAGAAATAATAGCTAATGTCCTATATATTATATAACAAAAATAACAAGAAAAAAAGTACAATGCAAGAATCCATGTTCGTCTGACCCTAAAGAGATAAGTAATAACCTGATTGATTCTTTCTGCCTTTTGTTTCAGCTTCAACTTGGCAAGGGGTCAAGTTTCACCAGCTGACCTGGCAAGGTAAACTCAAAACTTACTCCTTGTAATTGCCCTACACAATAGGGCAGCTTTTGAGTGAGATTCCTTATACTATTTTCCCTACATATATTGGCTAGGTTTATTTTGCTAGTGAATATATAAAACTAAATAAATTGGCCTCATACAATAGATTAAATTATTATGATAAAATGATCACTTAATATAGTATCAGAGTCTTTTGTGATCAAGTGGTCGTGAGTTTAAATCCTACCACTCACTTATTATTCAGCACAAAGTAAAGTAAGTCTGTGCAAGTTTCAACCCTAAAAAACTTTCATTTAAGAGGGTGTGTTAATGAATATATAAAACTAATTAAATTGATCTCACATAACGGCTTAAGCTATTATGGTGAAACAATCACTTAACACTTCTTGTATTTCATTCGTGCTATTTTTTTGTTTCAGTTTTGTACAAAACATGGTTATATGTGGATAATATCAACATATATTCTGAATCTTTCTTTTTTTTCTTTCTTGAGATGATATATAACATATGCTACTCCTAAATTATTCATGACAATGCAGACTGGAGGAGGCCAAAGCCATGATGCCTCCAACGCCAAGCCCCTTACCGCCAACTCCTCCAAAGAAGAGCTCTCAACCTGAAAATAATGAGCCCCCAGTTGCCAAAAAACCTAGAGCTAAGAGAGCAAGCGTTGATCCTAAGACCTATGTCCCATTGGCCCTCAGAGAGACCAAGAAGGACGCCTACTACTGGTTCTTCGAGTAGACCAGGTTGATATACATAAATATGCACCTGCAAGCTCTTCAATTATATATATATTACTTATTTATAGTAGTTAATACTTTAAGCTTCATGACCAAGTGATCTTTTTCTTTGTCTTTCACAAGTTGTTTAAAACAAAGTAATTTTATGGACTTGGTATCTCAGGTTTTCCAGCTTCTGCTGCTTGAGCTAGAGTGTTCGTATTCAGGAAGCAGTGAAGGCTTGAAATGGAAGTGGGACTCCATATAGCTATTAATTAGGAGGCGGGAGGGAGTGCCTAAGTTGCTCCTTAGTTTGTTTAATTATGGAACTGCTTATATTAAATAATCAAGGGCGTGTGGAAAGCACTCTTCACGTCCCGAACTGCATGGATATTGTTAGTTTCTTTTGATTCCCAAACTGCATGAATAATATTAGTTGCAGACCTCTCTTAATTATAATCTTTATATTTATATATGTGTATGTGTGTGAATCTTATAGCTACTACGTTAATTAGTTACATATATGAATAGAGACAGTGCCACTGGTAGTCGTTAGTCATATAATTGGAAATAGACCCAGGTTCATAGGAGGCACATGGTATTGTATTATATTAGACGAGCATTAATTCACTCATTTCATTTAGTTGATTAAAGGCTTTGAGTTTTGAATAAATTTAAAGGTTAGGTTTTAATTGAAAATTAAGTAAAAAAATGTACTATATAACCAACCTTTTGAAAAGTCCAATCAAAATAGGGATAGAAATAGGTTGACCCATATGCAGTATTTTCAATGAGTCAGCCAATGGGCTACATCCAAACCGGTCTGATGGCCAACTCTTCTAAGCATCATGCAGGTATGGGCTTAGGCAATCTAGGCTCGAACCTAATTAAAAAAATTGTTTATATTTTCAATTTTTAAAAAATTGGCAGAACTAGCCTATTGTGATCCCTAAATCAAACCTGACATTTGAAAGTTATGGATTTTATTTAACATTTAAAATTTACATTTAATTTGTTTAAGAATAATAAATTTATCTCATATTTTATTCAAATTAAATATGAGTATTTTTTAAGTTTAATTATTTATTTAGTTTAGGAATGAATAACATAAAAAAAGATAGTACTATTAAAGAAATTATAAAATAGTTAATATATTCATATAAATATTTTAATATTAAATCATGACTATTATTTTACATAAAGTTGTTAGAGAATATGTTTTAATTTTAAAATAAACTTTCTAAATATTGTTTTTATTTAATAAAAGATTAAATACTCTTGACATACTTTATATAATCATTAAAAAATTTAAAAGATGCAAATTTATAAATTGAACTAACATTTAAAGCTTCTTACTTTAGTAATTTAAATTTAAAAGTTTTTATAAATATGATATCTTGATTTAAAAGTAAAACTCATTTCTGGAATCAAGTCGAATATGGACTTAAGACTTCTATTAAAAATTTAGGTCAAACTTAATTGTACCAATATTGTCTCACGACCTAGTTAAAACCCTCTTATTTATTAAGAATCATTATCCTAAAAAAATGGCTCTTTCACTACGTGCTCATTCCTCTTCCTTCTCACTACCTTATCATGGTTTCTCTCTATGTGTTGGACCCCGAACCTTTCTTGAATGTTAAGATTATTAAATGAGAAATTGTTGGAGATTATTCATATGTAAAGAAAAGAAGAATTTATGAAATTGAAAAGAAATGAAAAAGATGGTTTAGATACAAGATGGGTTGTATGAGAATTTGAGAGTTAAAAGCTGAAAATTGCAAGTGAAATATGTTCATTGAGTATGCTTCAGTGATTTAGCCATAACTTTTGCTATAGTTATCCAAATTAGATGATTCTTGATTTGGATTAAACTAGAGAGATAAGG
>JANVCL010000009.1:13471863-13487737 GCA_026546855.1 Erythroxylum incrassatum
AACTTAGTGATTTCTAATCCCATCAAATTAGTTTTGAACTATGATAGCCAAAGCTCATTTTCAAGGGGATTTTATCACTTGTCTTAATCTTTTCATTTTCTATTTTCAAAAACCAAAAAATACTGTTTACATGCTTTTTACAATGCATTTTAGTTTAATAATATTTTCAAGATCGAAACTCCCTTCTTACTAAATTAGCTACATTTCATGACACATAGGCTAGCCTAGGTCCATTTCATTATGTTTTGATTAAGTGAGACAACCCGAGGTTGCATCTTATATTGCAATCCTTGAAATTAAATTATTTTTGATTCAGCTTCCAAGGGTCTTATCTTAAGATCGAAACGAAGAGCCGATCAACCTATGACATTGAATCATTTGATCACATCTTTTAAGTGTTGTCATACAAGTCAATTATGGAGAAAATTTCTCAACTTGTTTGATCCGGAAGACAAGAGCTTCAGCTAGTTGGAATGTCTATCTTGGATCATGGGTTTGAAATGGAAAAGTAAGGAAGATTGCAAGGTGTTTAAGGTTGGTTTTACTATGCTAGTGCATTTCTTTTTTTTTTTAAACGTTGTCATGTGCTCTCAGCGCATATTATTCATATCCAAAGATAAAACGTCATACAGAATGCTTGGACGGCATACCTTCCATTCGAAACCAGATATAGAATCAGTTACCCTAGCTATCTTATGTGCAACCTGATTCGCTGATCTCTTAATAAAAGTAGTAGAAATAAACTAATGCTCATTAATAAGAGCTTTACAATACTGGATAATCATCGAAAAATATGAAGGAAAATTTTGTGTGGATGTTAGAAATTCGGTAATGATTTGGCAATCTGTTTCCACACAAATCGAAGGAAATGAGAGACTTTTAATCCAACTTAGGGCTCTCGAAAACATAACGCTTCACCAATTAAAGGATCCCTCCATCCCAGTATAAGCATTGCCTTAGTGCATTTCATTTGGATGATGAGAAACAACAAGTTATTTGGGAAATCTGAACAGTACAACAAATTTACCTAGATGGAGTTTTACCTTATGTTTCGATTCAAGATTGAGACAACCCATTATCTTAACATAATTCATTGTAATTGTATCACTTATAAAATTAACAGTGCACCACAAGCATTATCTTAATGTGTAGTTTGCTATTATATTACACTCCAACTATTGAGGATGAATTTCATTTCTCATTATAATTTCTCCCGTTTTGAATGAATACATTGTTTATTTAAAAAAAAAACCCCCTCTTATCTATCAGTTTTGTACGCTTCTGCATATTCTTCTTTATGCATCTTGCCTATCCTACATTTCCTTACCACTGTTTTCAATGTAGATTTGTCCACTCAAAATATATTATCTTTAATAAGCTTCTGTATTGAATTTTTCCCAAAGAAAAAAGGCCTTCGTGTTGAGCAATGGATTGAAATGAGTCCTCTCCATTTTACCATGTAGTCACCATCGTTGCAGTCAATATTTGATTTGATTTCTCTGCCTACCCATAAGCAACACAGTGTTGCTGACGAAAGAAAAACTGAATACATCTAAAATGCAGTAAGACAATCACAAAAAAACCACTATGCTAGAAGAATACAGAGATCACTTAAACCTGGCTACAGTCTAGACAGGTGATATATAAGATAATCCACAGGCTGAAAATACCCCATAGCTTTGAATTTCAGACCCATGCAAGTCCAACATTCATATTTCATATGAAACAATAATACACTACGCAATGACCTTAGAACATAAGGATATGGGAAGTATTCAATTCATTTTATTTCTTTCTCCTCTGAAACTGCATGAGAACGTCCTGAGTCACATGGAAGCAAAGCCTCACCAGCACCTATCTGCTTTGGCATGTACTGAGACTTGTTCACCGTACTTTGTCCACCAGCTGCAAGCATCACAGAATGGATACCGGCAATATTACTGCTTCCATGACCATTTTGCGTATTTGTGTGAACAGGAATTACAGGATTGGTCGGGAAACCATTATTTAGTCTCTGGAGATGGGAAGCCGGAGCATTAACACTAGGAACAAGTTGTGGGTGGGGAAAGAAACGGTTGGAGTTTGGTTGCACTGGACCAGTAACAATTTGAGTTGCATCTGCTTGGCCACGTAGCTGGCCATCCATGCTAGGCATGTTGTATCTTGCCAAAAGCATTGGGTTCAAGCCTGTCACCTGTTTAACTTGTTCTTCAACCATCTTGACCTGGAAAGTTCACATAATATGTACACGTGATAAATGTGGTTAATATAGAAGCATCTCATAAATTAAGTTGCCCATATCATTTCACAATATCAAATACACTAAAATATTATTCTTAAAACCAGGAAAAATAGTAAGTGTCACAAGGTACCAAAGTTAAAGCCACAACCCCAAATAACTGATACCAAGCAAAGCAACCTCAATTCATATGCCATCATTTTAATGCCTATTTTGACTTTGTGATAGCCTGCCATTCAATGCATTTGAGGGATCTACAGCAAAGCAGATCTTTCCAAACGTGCTCCATGACACAGTCAAATTTAAACAAGAAATTGACAACAATTCCATCTTGCTGACAGAGTCCATATTGAATAAGTCCAAAAGTGAATAACTAAACAAATGCAAGTACTCAGATGAACCCTTAAACTGACAAAGTATACAGACATCAACTTACCTTTGCTCTTAATGTTTCTATATTAGCCCTCAAGATCCTATTGTTAACAACAGCCTCATCACAGTTCTTATTAACATCAGTTTGGCGAGATAGCAATGATGAGCGTTCATCCCTTAGCTGACTGACCTATTCAATGTGGCATAAAAGCTAATAAACCTTGAATAAAAATAAACCATTTGAAATAAAAGGAAAAGCAAAGAACTGGTCTGGAAGTAAAGTTTTGGATAAAACCTGTGTCTCCAGTTCATTCAGCTGAGCTTGTTTTCTTTTTCTCGAGCGTCTGGCAG
The DNA here is from genome assembly GCA_026546855.1 of Erythroxylum incrassatum. Classification (NCBI taxonomy): domain Eukaryota; kingdom Viridiplantae; phylum Streptophyta; class Magnoliopsida; order Malpighiales; family Erythroxylaceae; genus Erythroxylum; species Erythroxylum incrassatum. Next base: position 13,474,826 of record JANVCL010000009.1, read on the forward strand.
ACTCTCGATTTGACTGCATCCTGAACCATCATGAAAAGTTCCGCATAGCAATTCCTTAGGACTATCCTCTTTGTATCAAGTTATGAAGCTACATATTGTCAGCATTCAGGAATCTCAATGCTAAAATTAGATTCCTTTCCCCAATTCAAATGCACCCTCCACACCAAGATAAAAAGAGCAAAGTGGACGTTCATAATAAAACATTTCAGTAGGAACAACAATGTTCCAACTTTTCAAGAGAGAGTTTCATATAGCAGAAGACTGTTTGTCAAACATTACCACAGACCAATACTTGCTTGGCTGTTTGAAGCAAGTTTTCTGACACAATGTGATCCATAGTTAAAATAAAAGATTAAAAAAACCTTCATTTTCCATCAAAGTAATATTCGGAACACTCAAACAGCAGAAAGACAGACAGTAACAAACTCTGCTTACCTCCTCGCGCGTTTTGCATCAGTAGGATCCATATTTTCATTAGTTCCTGTGTCTCCGTCAAGGTCATCATCATCTGAATCTTCCTTTGATGAGTCACTGGTTGTTTGCCTAACTTGAGTCTCCTCGTTTCTTTGCATAACAGGTAAAACTGGGATTTTAACAGATTCACCGTTAGGTTTCTTTTGAAAAGTTGGTATACCAGATCCTGTATCTGCAATAGTCCATTTCATAAAAAATCACGTATCTGGAGAACAAGGCACATTTCATCCAGTGCAAAACAAATTTGTGAATTAGACGTCGCGAAACACAAAGCTCCAGAGCATTACTTAATCATCTACATGTTACCATATAAGACACCATGGAAACAGAGTGTGAATACTTTTTTGGACAAAAAGAAAAATGAAAGATGGCAGTTTTCCAAGATGTAGATGCTGGAGCTAACATTAAGTTGATCCAAAAGATCTAATTTCAGTGAGCCAATGATTTTTAGTTTTCAGTTCTTAATTTTCTTATACTTCTGCATGCAAATGAATTTCCTCACACATTTACCGTAACTCAATTAGCGTATTGGATTCAAACCGTCCTCTTGTAACTAAAAGCAATCCCATACCCACAGCACCTTTCAAAATCTTGGAGCAGTTCATGTATATATCCAAATTCTCACGCAAAACATGCAAAGCAAATTTCACATTTTAAAATCTGCTCAGATCACGATAAACTGAAAAACCCAGTTGGTGAACAACATTGCATATATGTAAACGAACGACTTAATAACAATCAAGAATCATGCACAATCCTACGAACTCATTACCGGAAGCTTTTGATCCCGACTGAAAATTACTATCATGGCTTTGATCACGAGTTACAGAGGGAAAATTTTCAGTCTTGGCACCCGGTACCTGTATTGACATTCAAAATCCCCAATGAAAACACATCCCCTAACAAAACACAATCAACCCAAAAATAAACTCCCTTCATACAGTCTCCTCCGAAAACACATACCATAGACATGGCTGCGGCGGCGCAAGCCTGATCGAGTTTAGACTTAAGAAAGGCACGGTACTGCTCGGAATCAATCGCAGCCGATGGATTGCGATCTAACGGCTGGGGGAGAGTAGTGTATGGCGGAGGAGGATTAAGAGCACGTGGGAATTGGATCTCAAGCACTTCATCGTCGCAATTTCTGCGTCGAGAGGACGCCGGCGACTGCGGCTGAGCCTTGTCGTCGGTGGCGGAGTTGGAAGCAGAGCAAGATAATTCTTCTAGAAACTTGTCGAGCTCCCACTCCGATGGGCTCCGATTCATCGCCGAAGCGGAAGTGTTGACTATCGATTGCCAGAAGGCGTCGGAGAGATCTTCCACCGAGAAAACAGTGTTCATTGCGTGACTTTTGGTTTTCGCTCACAAAAGAAACAAATGATATGAATATGATCGTGGTGTTTAATGTTTATAGGAAATTAGCCACGTGTGTTATTTATTTGCGTAAGTTAAGTGTGGAATCTTTCAAGTGCCGCCGCACGCAATAGTGGAACCATGGGCAGAGGCAGAGCAGAGTCATAAATTAAATAAAAGTCAATCTGAAAAGTATCATTTTTAAAAAAAATAAAAATAAATATTATTATTTATGATATAAAAATAAATAAAAGTAACTTCAATTATTATTCACTGTAAAACAAAGTTGGACTCTCCTACAGAGTCTGTGCTCTGCTCAAGAGAGGGCAGATTTTAATGCCTTGGTGAATGTCTCCAGTTCCTTCAATCCTTCCTCTGGTGACTTGGCATCGCCCAACACCTTAACCATGGCACTACCGATTATGACACCATCAGCGCCCCATCCTGCTACCTGCAACAAAACTCCATATAAGTTGTAAGTCTAAGTTCATACAACTATCAGCATCAGAGGTGTAACCTGTTTCACTTGCTCGGGTTTCGATATGCCAAAGCCGACAGCGACAGGCTTGTTTGTAATCTGTTAAATTAGAATTGCAGCTGCTAAGCGTGTGAAAAAGTATTCGCTTCATAATAACATTGCCAACATAAATTAAACAGCCGAAATCGTTATTTGCACTAGTTTTCTTTCTCAAAATTATAAGAACAGTAATAAGGTTTGTCGGATCTGTCATAAGGACATACCTCCTTGATTTCCTGCAGAAGGGTTTGAACTCGATCACTTACAGATGCACGTGCTCCAGTGACTCCAATAGAACTGACCTATATTTCCAGCACAATCGACTCGTCAAAAATGTTTCACCTTATATGTTCTCAACTATCATCTATACTGGAAACAACTATGGGAAAAACGTATGAACTTTAAAAGCCCCTTACAAGATACACAAATCCTTCTGATGCTTTGACAATGGCCGCCATTCGTTCTTTGGGAGTAGTTGGTGTTGTAAGAAGTACCTATACCAGCAACATGTCAACAGAAGATGGAAAAGATGCATTGGTGAGTTAGAATATAAGAAACATAGTTCAGGGCAAACAAGGTGGCATATATTTCCTCATTAATCCAAAAGAACTGTATTGCAAAACTTTGGAATCACAACTTATCGAATATAAACCTCTTCGTTAACCCAAACCAAAGAGAAACCCTTCAGTTAAGGAGTTGGAATTCACCCTCCTCCACCTTCCTTTCCTTCATGTTAGGAAAAAATTATTTTCTTTTCTTGTCAATAAGGATATCCCCAAAATGATTAGAATGATCAGGCAACTGGGTTAAATCAGCACCATCATATCCAAACGTAGAATGGCATGAATTTGCATATCACTGGTATTGTATTTGAATGTCAGAATCACCATAAAAGGTCGACCATGGTTAATGCATGCAAGTGCAAGAATGATTCAAGTCAAGCACACAGCACAAGATTACTTGTTAAAACAATTAATTTTTTGGCATGTAAGAAGCTATAAAATGCGGACAATTAAAATTTAAGTACATCCTGCAGTACAAACCAGTTCAATCTGATTCTTCAAAGCTGCTTTCCTAAGAAGCTCTGTCTCCTCCAAAGGAACATCTGGGACCACAAGGCCTGCAAAAAACACCAGCATAAAATATTCATCACTCGCAGAAATGACAGAACGAACAAAAATAGCCAGTAACCATTAGCCATAGTGCAAAAGTGTGAGAGTGTCAAACCCCCACTTATGCAGTTACGCAAAATTTGCCTAATACATAAATTATATAGTATGTCAAAATTAAGTGAAGCTTAGAAGAGTGACTTTCCATTACATTACCATGTACACCAATTTCTTTTACAGTAACCATGAAATTGTCAATTCCACGCTTTAAAATTGGGTTGTAGTACGTAAACAGAGCTACTGGACAGGATAGTTGCGGAATCACCTGTCAGTCAACAGCGAACCAGTTGAGGAAGTTGAATCAGGACCAAAATAGTAAAGTTTTGGACAAGGATACTGAAACATAAACACGGCTATTTGTTTATTCATATGTAAGACTGCAAAATGGGACAAAAGGAAGAAGTAAAAGTCTAGACATGACATTGAAACAACAATGAAAAGCATAATCAACAAAATAGTGTTGACATGAAGCTTACAGTACGAAAGACAATATTAACAAAGGATAAAATGTGAAAAACAAAATGATCATTTCATATAGACATGTAACAGCCCTCTTGTGAGAAGAAAAATACTACTCATGTCCTTGAAAAGCGCTTTTGAAACTCCATGCAAAAGGCAATAAACTTTCAACAAAGAAATACTCCAGATGAGAAGAATCTTTAGCCAGTACATTTTGTTTCAACTCAGAGTAAACTTCTGTGAACAAAACAGCTTTAAGTTGAGAGTTGGCTCTGGTCTTTTGTATATAACATCCAAATAAGAAAAAAAAATCATATGCAGCCGAAATTGGCCAACAATACATATCTCTACGTATATAAAGGCAACTAGACACTACTTGGTGTTATTACCTTCTTCAACATTGATAGAACTGCCTCAAAATTGGTCCCCCTTGCCAAGGAACGTGTAGCTGCCGCCTAAAGAATAGCAATCACTAGTAAGAACATCAAACAAGAAAATGCATTCAACGAGTGACAAAATTATTATCGAACCTGAATAACTGGGCCATCTGCCAAAGGATCAGAATAAGGCACACCAAGCTCAATGATATCTGAGCCACAGGAGTCCAACACTTTTAAGGCTTCTGCTGTAATTGACAGGTCAGGATCACCCGCTGTGATGTAAGGAATGAGTGCTACCTGGACATGGAGGATCACTCATTACTTAAAAAGGTACAAACTTTTTCATATTGTAAAAGTGTTTTCCTTTCACTTTCAAAATTCATTGGTGGGACGCTATTCCTCCCCCTCATCCCCTTCTGTTTAGAAAATTCAAAATCCTATAATAGATCAAGAATCACTTCCAAAATGCTTATCTTAATTACAGTCCTCCTAATCCTAGCTAACCAGTCATCAAATTGATAGGCCAAATGAATTATCACTAGACCTCCTCTTTTCATCCTAGGTATAAATAGACGGTTAAACATATCACCTCATTATGAAGTTAATCAATACCGCAAAAGAAAGTAGATGAACTGAGTTCCAAAAAGTTCTCAATCTTTTGAGGGAATTTTATCATCACCCAAAATCAACATTAAAGAACGCAATACTTGGCACGAGATATGCCTAGTCATACAACCATCTGTTTTTCCATGTTGCGATGCTAACAGATTGAGCACTTCGTCTGTTGCTAGTGTTATTTACTGCAAGACTTAAATATGATAACGAATAAAAAATATCCGATAATATGGACACACAAATGATTCCTCTATGCACCTGCAATCTCCAACAAATGGAATAGGGAACCAAGAGATAAGAAGAATCAATTGGAAAACCAGAAAGCATTTCCAAAATTCTTCATGACCTCATAAGAACAAATTTCCTCCGTCTCCAGCGAACACTACACTAACTAGTTTATCCTTTCAATGTCTAGATACAAAACAAAACCACCACCGGCCCTACCCCCAAGAAAGCTGCCAACTTTCTGTATTGTTACACACCATGAATTGACCATCAACTAACCGAAAGAAACCCAAAAGCAACAAAGAAAATAAATGACTAAAGAATGAGAAAAGGTGCGTACTTTTCCTTGTTTCTTCAGCTGCGAGAAGGTCTCAGTAATACTCAAACTTGGGCCTGCAGTGCGAGCAGCCATTGCTGCAAAACTCCTGGTCGAAACATTGGTGGGTTTGCGAGATGGGAATGCAACCAGGAACCGAGTCTCTGATTTTGTGGGGACGAGGAAGCTGAAAGTTGATTTCAGTGCAGTGGCCATTGCACACAATAGAAGCACGCCGTGAATATACAAATTTGCGTTGTCTTGTGCTGTTGAAAAGGCTGTTTCTTTCCGAACAACAATTGTGGAGTTTTATTGTGATAAGCACTGAAGCAGAACATTAAAGAGCCATGGGAATTTATGGTAGATTGCTCCTCGTTTCCTTCTGAATATTGATCAATTATTACCTTTCAACATACATTTAACTTGAAGAACAAACTTATCAGCAACAATTAATAAATTCATCTTTCATATTTTGAAATTGCATTTCTTTATATGGTAAGGTCTGATTTACAAGGACACTGTTTTTATTGTATAATCCCTTTTTGGTTTAGATTAACACCATATCCAAGAGCCACCAACTTCAATATATGAGAAGTTATTACTGTGGATTTGGTCGTATTCTTTTGGGTATACTAATCTTAAAATATAGAAGCACGAAAGGATATGTCAACATATTTGAATGGACTTTTTAAGACGACTGCCACGCGTTGTTTCTCTGAATTCAACTGACAACTTCACTGCTTTTGTTTGTATTGCCAAAATTAAAAAGTAAAACGCATATACGTTTCGAGATAAAGACCAGTTAGTACTATACTATACTAGTCTTAATTACTTGCATCGGTGATTACATCTAATAGCAGTATCTTAACCAAAACTCAAACTCCTATTAAGCGGAGCAACACTATCCTTTTGTGTAGGTGAATAGTTTTATTTTATTAAGGTTTAATTAAAAATATATCAATTTTTACTTAATTTTGAATTTTACTAAAAAAAGTAATAATTAAATATTCAAATTTCTATTTTGCAATTATAGTCCAACGTTAATTTTTCCTTTAACATTGATGTCATGGCTTGCCATATAAGATAGGAACACTAAATAATCACACACATCAGACTTAATTGATTTTAGTTAATTAAGTTTAACTAAACTGCGCTGTTTTGAGTTTAAAAACTCTAAATCAAACTCGCTACTTAAATCATCAAAATTGAAAACCCTAAAGCAGTTCATTCTCGCATAGAAAAAAGGACTAGGGTGATAAATTGAGATTTCATTCAGATTCTTAGAAATTGTGTCATTGTCGTCTTGCATCAGTATGATAGAGTGTCGGTATTGTTTCACACCAGCATTAAATCATTTCCACATTCCTTTATCTCAGCTTCAGCTTAAGGTAATAAGCCACTTCATCAGGATTCACAAGCAAATTCAACTAATGTACAAATGCATTTAATGTGATTTATAAGAAATGACATTACGTGAAGACAAGAATAAGATTCACAATAAATGACATGAATAATGTTTCGATTCTTCACAGTTATAAGGAACAATAGCTATTACGTGAAGACAAATGAAACACGTCTAAATGTTTTCAAGTGCAACAAGTACACAGGCAATAGCTTTTGGCTATCATATCCAATAATAATCAATAGTGTCAATGTGTCTCAGGCAAGTGTAATAGTAAGATTATAGTAGGAAAGATACATATATTTAGGCCGATGTATAAAGTAGACAAGTAGAACACAAGGACTACTTGAGTTAAGATAAAAAGTTAAAAACATAGAATAAAGTGTCACAAGGATTTCAACAGTATTTGTTGCATAAAAGGCACATTCTGTAAATAGAAGGCTACACACAACACTCATCTTAAAGAACTCAACACGCCATGCAACAGATATTGTTGAACTTAGAAAAAACACAAATGTGAAATAATAGTTCCCAGTCCAAAAGTCCATGCAAATTAAGGGTGTGAGTATGGAATAGGGATGAATACGAACGACTTATCTTTGATAGAACTTGCGCTTGAAGTGGTTGACGACTTCGGAGCGATAGGCCATGTGAGGAGGGATGAGGATGTTGGACTTGTACTCTACCCAACACGCATTGTTCTCGTAATCGTACGCCACCGCAGCCATTCTCTTAACCTTCTACGCTTTTTCTCTCTTGTCACCCATCGTCGCTCCCAAAGTTATCTTCTTTGCTTTCTTTTTCCTCTATAAATGAATGAAAACGAGAGAACCAAGGTATCTTTTGATTCCTCGTAGTCATCAAATCACAACTTGCTAAACTCCCAATAAGTTGATAGCCATTAATAAAACTCACAAAACCAAAAGTTAAGAATGCGAGGGGGAAAGTAGGAAGAGCAGAGAGAGGTAGAGGTGTGCAAAAAAAAAACTGGATCTTCACCGCCGTTGAGGCTTGGCCAACAACAACGCTAATGACCCTCCTCCACCTCCTCTTCTCCGACCACCGTCAGAAACAGCAGCTGCTCCAACCTACTGTTACGAAAACACACACAAGCAAAGCAACCAGAGAAATTGTAGAAATAATAAATAACAACTAATGCTACAATAACATGCATGGGTACTGTAGCATATTTAAAAAAAGTCATTGTCATTCCTTCGTGTTGTATTTTGAAAAGACGACGATTTTCTAAAGGCCAAAAATGTAAGTCACGTTGCAGATACGTGAAGAAATCGCATAAACAAATAAAAGAATAATAATCAGAATCAGATACAAAAGCACGCACATACAATAAATACGTGAAACGGAATAATAGAGATATAGTACAGTAACAAGCAACAGAAACAAACACAAACCTAGAGCAATCACCAGAAAAATCACAATAAGGCCCTGAAAATGCTGAAGTCGGCGTAGAGAGAAAACTTGTTTTTGTGAAAAAACTGTTTTAGAATACACGAAAACCTGTCGTAAAATATTAGGGAAACGTATTTTTTCTGTTTTCGTGAAACAGCTATAGTTAGTTTTTTTATTTTTGAAAATAGCATAATACAACAATAACGAACCAAACGTGTTTTAAGAGAAAGTTTCATTTTTTATAAAAACCACAATAAGAAATGGGGAAAAAATGAAAACAAACACCCCCTTACTTAACTATTTCTATATAGTTCATACTATATCCAAATACCACCAACTAAGATACCCTAAATAGAATAGGTCATAAATAGCATTAAAATATAATAATTCTTACATAATATACTTTGGTAATCTTAAGTCTAAAGATCAATTATAAAATCATTATAATGGTAAAATCCATAAATACATAAGTAATACTTCATTTATAATTCTCATAATTGGGTCAGTTCAATAGACTTATTCTCTAATAAGTACTTACATGTTTATTTAAGCATCTTCATACTTTACTTTATGAGATCAATTACTTTATTCATAAGAAAGAAACATAACATGTGTTAGTTTTATTGTTCTATTGATATCTCGTCTTGATGAAACTATGATTATGAACAATTTAGAAATAAAACATACCTACGAATTAAATCTCATAACTATGATTTCATTATAATTTCAACTGCACAGTAGTTATTATAGGAATTTTACCTTTAGTATTTTAAACATTAAATGTAATTAATAAATATATAAAGATAAATAATGTCTTTATTAATTAAAATAATAATATCATGCATAAATTTCAACCAACCAATTAGGTGCTAGGATATAAACTGATAATCTCCCAATTGTAATAAAGTCAATTGCCTTTGTATCTAATGTCATAACCAGCTATATGTCAATCGTGAATCTTTTAAGATAACAACTTAATGAAAAGATCTGCAAGATTCTTTCCCGTAAGAACTTCCTCTAATGTTATACCTTTCCATTTCACTATCTCTCTGATCAAGTGGAACTTTCTAAATACATGTTTAGATAGTTAATGAGACATTGGTTGCTTTGCTTATATAATGGCATCATTGTTGTCATAGTACAATACTATTGGCTTAACAATATTACTAAGCATTCCAAGTTCGATAATGAACTTTTTGATACAAACTACTTCCTTTACTACCTTTGATACTGAAATATACTCTATCTTGATCATAAAATTTGCAATGGTAGGTTGTTCGGAACTCTTCCATCTTACTACACCACCATTTAGAGTAAAGACGTCCTTTGTAATTTACTATCATTTAGATCAGATTAAAAACTAGTATTTAAATATCATTGAACTCTTAGTTCAACTTCTCTATAGACCAAGAAAACATCTTTAGTCCTTCTCAAGTACTTTAAGAAGTTTTTCACGATCATCTAGTGACTATCACTTGAACTGGCCTGAAATTTGCATGTTATACTCAAAGCATAAGAGACATCTGATCTAGAACATAATATCACATACATGATTGATCTAATTGTTGAAGCATATTGAACATAATCCATTTTTCTCTCTCTTCTTATGTATTTAGACACATACTCTATGAGAAAGAAATTCTCTGTGATATAGGTAAGAATCCTCTCTTAGAATTCTCTATACTAAACCTCGTTAGTATTTTGTTTATTTATGTGGATTATGATAAGCCAAGAAACCTCTCTGATTTATCTCTATAGAAATTTATTCCCAGAATAGAGGCTACTTCTCCTATATCCTTTATAGAGAAGTTTGAAAAACCAAATCTTCATATATTGGAGCATGAATATGTCATTTTTAATTGGCAATATGTTGTCAACATATAACACTAGGAAGATGATTGCTTTCTCACTAACCTTCTTATAGACCCATGGTTTATCCACATTTTTATAAAATCAAACTTTTCGAATGTCTCAACAAAACAGATATTCCAACTCTATGACATTTACTTAAGTTTATAAATAAACTTTTGCAACTTACATACTTGATTAAGACATTTCTTAGATTAAAAACCTTCATGTTGTGTCACATATACATCCTCAAGTAAATTCTCATTGAAAAATAATGTATTGAGATCCTTTTGCTAGATTTCAAAATTATAGAATGAGGCTAAAACGAATAAGATCCAATGTTTTAAAATCGAATTGGACATTAAACAATCAAATAAAAAGTTTAAGATTTAAGATTCAACAGTTATTAAACCACTATATAATAAATAAAAAGTAAAAATTATAAGAATAAGTAAGAATATAATATAAAATGAAATACTTTATCGAAATAAAAATGCATTAATAATGCCTATTAATGTATAATAAACTAATAATAAATCTAATAATTTAAACAAATATTGAATTTAACATAAAATTTAAAATAAACATGAACATTGTATTTCTATATTATTATTTATTTAAAAACTCATAAAAGTTGAAGTCTGCTTACAGAAAGTCAATAGACATGACTCTAACTTTATCTTAACTTCCTTTTTACTGTCCTTTAAACATACTTCTCTATAGTTTAAATATTATTTTTAACACATTCTTAAATTATTTTAAGCAAAATTACTTATATATACTAATTAATAATTCAAACAAATACACGATAAAAATATTAATTAGTTTTTGACAATAATAATTCAAAAATTTCAATTAAAATATAAAGAGATAAATAAAGAACCTAAAATTTGACAAATATAATCTATTAGTGAGATTAAACAAATTTAGTATTTTTAAGGATGAAAATAGTAATTCATTTTTTAACAATAATAATTTAAAACAAAATTTTTAATTAAAATATAAAGAGATAAACAAAGAATATAAAATTTGAAAAATGTAATTTATTAGTTAGATTGTGTGAGAGACTTGAAAAGAAAAAAATCATTGAAAAGTCAAAAATATATGAAAAGACTTTTAAAGCTAATAAAAAATTAAAGGAATAAGTATATCTTATCTTGAGAAAGAGGAAGCTTGTGAATTGCCTAATTCATACATGAGCATATTCTCATGAGAAACTAATAAATAATAACATTTATTTCCTTTTTTGTTTTATTCATTTTTTTCAAAATTTTACTTCTTTACTACTCTAAAAAATCGACTGATTTTTCTCTAAAACTTATCAATTTATTACTTAACTAGCCAATTTTTTTCTCGTAGGGATTACAAACCGCCTTGATTTTTAGTCTGATTTTAAATCATTGATAAGATCATTATGGATTTAAGCATTGTTAATCGCAAAAAGGTTTCATCACAATTAATTCCTTATTTTTGTTTGTAACCTTTACCCACCAACCTTACTTTGTATGTATACACATTACCATTCATGTTAGTTTTTCTTTAAAAAGCCCATTTGCATCTAGTAGGTATAACACTATCAGGAGCATCCACCAAAATTTATACTTGGTTAGCGTATATAGATTTCATTTCAAATCTCATGCCTTTATGTCATTTTAAAGAATTAATGCCAGACATTGCTTCTTTAAAAGTAATAGGCACATCATTTATTAGTGATATATTATCTTTCCCCTTTTCGATATGTAAATCTAATCTAATCTAATGAGGAGATGAAATATCCTACTAGTGCATTGTTGACTATATGTCTCTTGAGCTATTGCTTGTACATTGTATGTATCAACTTGAGGTTTATGTTCCATTTGGATATGAATTTGTTGCTCTTGAACTTCTTAAAGTTCTACTTCACTCCCACAACTTTTTTATTTGGAATAAATTTTCTTTTTAAGAATATATCATGTTTGGAGATAAAAACCTTTTATTCAAGAAGATGGTAAAATTAATATCTAATAGTCTTTTTTAAATATCTCACATATTTGAATTTATCTTATTTAACTTAGAGCTTATAAGATATTGCACACTTCATATAAGCGTTACATCTCTAAATCTTTGGGTATGATATGTTTGGTCTACTACCATTCTATATCTTATATATAGTCACTATAACAAAAATGACATACGGTAATAGGTGATAAGTGTTATTAAATATGAATGGTAACACTAATGAGTATGCTATGACAGCCTATGTTACTAAAGATATGATGCTTTAGTAATAGTTTTGACATGTTATTGTCAAGTTTAATATGACATTTATTGATAGCTACAAATGATTTTATATTATATTTTATAAATGTTATTAATTAGCTATTTGTAACATTTTTACACTGTTATATATTAACTTTTTGCAACACCATTAACACGTAGTAGATATCAATTTTGTAACATTTGAAAATGTTATAGATAAATTTTCCATGACATTGATAAAATGTTATTGTTGAGTTTATTATAGCATTTATTGATAGCTACAAGTGATTTTATATTATATTTTATAAATGTTATTAATTAGTTATTTGTAACAATTTTGAACTGTTATATATTAACTTTTTGTAACATCATTAACATGTAGTAGATATGAATTTTGTAACTTTTGAAAAATGTTATAGATAAGTTTTTCATGACATTGATAGAATGTTGTTGTTGAGTTTATTATAGCATTTATTGATAGCTACAAATGATTTTATATTATATTT
>JANVCL010000009.1:13489891-13512250 GCA_026546855.1 Erythroxylum incrassatum
AGTGACTTTGGTTGTGTCTCTGGTGGCTTCCCTTCAGTGTTGCGGTGTTGTGGTGCGGCGGCGTGGACCGAAGAAGGTGGTGGTGGCGTCGGATCTACGTGGAGGAAGCGGGCGTCGAGGAGGCAAGCGAGCGTCGATGAGGCAAGCGTCGACGAGGAGGAGCATCGACGAGGAGGAGAGTCGACGAGGAGGAGGAGCGTCGACGAAGCAAGCGTCGACGAGGCAAGGAAGCGAGCGTCTCCTCCCTCGCTAGTGTCGGAGGCCCAGCCTTTCACGATTTTCCTCTGGTTCTAAGCTTGGAGTAGGGGAAGGGGGCTTTATGAAACCGGAGGAAGCTTCTGGAAGCGGGAAGCGGTTTCGCGATGATGTTGTTGATGGAAGAGGTGGTGCTGTCAATAATGTGAGTCAAGTTTACGGTAATTTTTTAGATTTCAGTTGTTTGTTTGCTAGGAAAATGGACGCAAATAGTGAAAGGAAACAGTTTGCTTGAGCAATTCTTAGTAATTTGTCTAAACACGAGATACGGAAATCCACCTCAGGGCTGTAACTGTAAGTGACATTCATACGATTCGTTTGACAATTCAAGGGTTTTGAGTTCTTTGTTCACTTTTGGGTATTGGATGTTCTTACTTTGAACTTTGAGTGTGTGTTGGTTATTGTTCCTAGGTTTCTTTTTTCCAGTTGCCAGTCAATGCCTGATTTCAGAGCATACTTGCTGAAGGAAGTTAACATCTTCCTAGGTTTGTGATAGCTGAAGGAGAGGAGGGAAATAAGTTTCGTACAGAAAGGATGAAAAGGCACTGAATTTGGAATTTATGTTGTAAGGTTCCAAGATTTGTGCTTGAAGCAGGAAAAAAATCAAAGAAGCTCTTGTCGGTTAGTTGTTAGGACGCAGGATACTAATCTTCATGTGCAAATGCTGATATATGAAAGTTCTCACTTGGGTTTGAGATAGTGCTTATTTGGTTACCTCTAGTTGGTTAGTTTATGTCAATGGAGTGATACCTGAAGTGGCGATTCTTGTAAAAATAGCAAATTTTGGGCTCTCATCAAAATATCAGACTTCTTTTGGGTTGACGTCATAACTGGCTGATAAGATAAACTTGCTGTCCTAAAATGTCATGTTAAGAAGTCAAATTCTTGAGTTCGTTAAATTAGATTATTTAGTGTATTCAGCCTTTGGGCGTAAATATATTATGCAATCTTTCATGCATTGCCTTGAAAGATGGAGAACATATGTTGAAGGTGAATTCAGAGATGAAGAAATTTAGAATTCAATCCCTCAAGATAATGAATATCTTGTTTCCTTAGAACAAATCAAGAGGAAAATGCCATCATCTTGTACATTCATATCTTAGAATTATTCATTATGAATAATTATTTGATTCTATGTGCCACCCTTATTGCACGTCAGTTTCTTAGGGTTCATGTGTTTCATGCAAGAGCTCTAGTTTAACCTTTTTTGATAAATGGTTGCGGCACATGATTGGTTGTGTTGACCTAACACTCTCCGACAAGCGGACTATAATGTCAATGAGCACAATAATTGATGTCTATGCTTACGTTGATGTTTGAAGTTCCCATTGTAGTGATCTAGTTATCATGCCATCTATTCATGGGATGTTAGTACACCAGGATAATGTTGTGACAGTGTCAGGGTCCAACATTGGCTTCTCTTGTTTTGGTATTATTGACATCAACATAAATTAAAAATATCTGTTACTTTTTATCTAGATAGCTAAAAGTATGCCTAGCCAATTATTCAGGATTTTCTATCTTCAGTTTTCTTTTTTTTGGTTTATGAGATTGGGTTGTGCTGATTGCAGTGCATAGTAGTGTTTGCTAATCACTAGTAATTGTTGATGATGCTTTATCTTTCTGCAGGTTTTTCATGGTCAACCAACACCTACTGTTGGCACTGCTCCACATCCACCAGCAATGCGTCCAAGAGTACGAGCTAGACGAGGACAAGCCACAGATCCACACAGCATTGCTGAGCGGGTATGTTGTAATGTAGTATTTTCTCACAAATATCAACTATGAAGAATAAACATACTTACGAATGAATGCAAGTGTGATTCACAATTCTGTGGATATAAAAAAACCAACCAAACATGACAACAAGCTCTCTTTTGACCATTGTCTTATGATATCTACTATGATCATCTCCAACACGGAAGTTTAGACATGTCAACTTGCTTCTCTAGAGTTGCCTGGAGGGACAGTTTGAAGTTGCAGGTAGTAGAAAAAGCAATGCTCAATCTACTTTTTATATTGTGGCCAACATGAAATTGTGTGGTTCTAGTTTAGCATTGCTAAAATTAGATTCTACATTATGTAGTTCCCTTTCTTACTTGTATTTAGGAAAATGAAATTATAAATCTCAAGCTTTTACTTAGCTTTGAAGTCCCTTTGGCACATTAGTTTGTGCTCTTATAATTTCATTCTTCCCTAGAGTCCGTGCATAATCCTTAAATGTTACCATTTTATCAGTTGCGCAGGGAGCGCATCGCAGAAAGAATCAGGGCGTTGCAAGAGCTGGTTCCTAGTGTTAATAAGGTCAGGTATCCTTTGCGAGGTTCATTTATGTTTTTGTATTGTACATAACAGCTTTCTGAATTTTGGATGTTATGGAAGAAAAAAGTTAATGGTGGGTAATATGAAATCTCTGATGAATTTACTTAATGTTAATTTGATGTTGATTCCCTTCCTGAACTTCAATTTTCAAATGTGTATGAGTTTATGATAGTTGAGTTGACACAACGCTGAAAGTTCTTTCCCTGAAGCTCTATTGCCTCCAAATAGGGAAAAATGACAAAAAAGGAGAATTTAATGCAAGGATGATTTTGGTATTATTTCATCATGCTTGAGGCATGAAATCCCAAAACATGGCATATGACATGTTAACTGAAACATTCTTCTTGTTGTTAGGGAAGGTATGGTTGAGGGCCTTCATTTGAGCTGAGTCCATATCTATCTGTAAAAATTGGATATTGCTTCCAAAATATTCAGACAAGGGTCTGCTGACCATTTACTGTCTAATGCTTATAGATAAAGTTGTCTCTTACTTCCATTTAAAAAAATTTTGCCTGTTTGTAGAAACATTATTTTTGGAATTGCCCTTATTGGGAGAATCAACTTATCTTAATAATGGGATAGGCATCATTTCATTTTATGCTCCTTCGGTTAGTGTTCTGGGAAACAACTAGTTTTAAATATGTCAGAACTTGTGTCTAGCTATGGATGCAGTAATCAATTGCTGACCTTTTGCTGTTGGAAAGTCCATGAACATTACTTCAAGATATTAACATGTGAAATTCGATTGGTTTGACCAATTCCAGTGCACCCTTTTGGCAACTGTTAAGGGAGATTACAATTATTGAATTTTTGTTGTTGTTCTGGCAAGATAACTCTTGACTTTCTCTTTTACATGTGTGGGTTTTCTACCAACTAAGGATGATGTTAATTGCGTTTGTTGTGTAGAATTTGACTCATTTTTATAAGTTTCTTTTTTTTTTTTTTTTCTGTGCAACCTGTTGATCCGTTAGTAGCCTTGAGGTATGAAAATTGACCTAAGCAGTTCTACTAATTATGCTAATGATTATGATAATTCCAAGCTTGAGCCTTTCTTATCGTTGAAACTTGTTGGTGACTTATTTTTAGTGTTGATGGGTAATGACTCCAATGTTCTAGGAAGATGACACTATGATAAGTGGTATTTGGTTGATTTCTTACAGACTTTTGTGTATTGATGGATGTTTCTTTTTTTGGGAGGCAGACTGACAGAGCGGCCATGCTTGATGAAATTGTGGATTATGTGAAGTTTCTAAGGCTCCAAGTAAAGGTACACTTCAGCTGGTTATCTTTAAGTTGGATCTTACTATCTCTCGTTTGGAAAGTCTCAGTGGAATCTCTTAGCCCTCTTCATGGCCATGGATACTTGAAAGAAGAATATAGTTTGCTTCACTGTATGAAACATAGTTTTTTTTTATGAAAATATGAACCATAAATGTTTATTTCATATTCCAGGTTTTTTGTTAGTTTATGTTGAAGCACAGTCAATTTTCAAATAATTGTCTCACCTATGGATGGTGTTGGTAAAAGTCATTCTTTCGTCCAATCCTAGAGGACTTTTATGCCAAAATATCAAGTTGTACTTGTTTAGAATAATTAGTTATGACCTTTCACACCAATTATGAAATTTCATAACTTGATATGCTTGGCGCTGCTTTCATCTCAGTGATGCGCACCTTTGAGCTTTAGTCTATAAACTCAGCTCGTCAGCCTTTTCTGGTAGATACCTGGTCAAGCATCATTGTACAGAGAAAGGAGGGAACTGGGGTTATACCCTGGCAGATTCGGGTGCTCTAAATATTAGGAAATGTCGAAATGAGGGTCTGCATTATAGATGACATACTAAACTGGTGTGGTTGAAACAGAGTTGATTGGTATTATATCCTATGTCTATGTGCACACATCTAAATGCTAGTATAGAAAATAAACAAATACTCTGTGATAAGCATGGTGTATCTTTTGGATATTTTATGTACCCTTTTCATCGTGAAATGGAGGTGTCCATCATCGTACACTATGTTGTTGTATTTAATAAATTGTTATGATTGCTTAACCAGGTATTAAGCATGAGTAGAATTGGCGGAGCTGGTGCGGTTGCACCGCTTGTAACAGACATCCCCCTGTCATCAGTTGAGGTTAGGTTTATGGTGAATAATAATCATTTTCAGTGCCTTTAACTAGGTTAGCTAAGCTTTGCATCCTCTATATTAGGATGAAACTGGTGAAGGTGGAAGAAACCAACCAGCCTGGGAGAAGTGGTCAAATGACGGAACAGAGCGACAGGTAGCAAAGCTCATGGAAGAAAATGTAGGAGCAGCGATGCAGTTTCTTCAATCAAAGGCTCTTTGCATCATGCCCATTTCATTAGCCTCTGCAATTTACCATACACAGCCACCGGATGCCTCCACTGTTGTGAAACCAGAATCTAATAACCCTTCATAGACTCTAGAAAGGAGGGTAAGCATCCAACCCATCCAAAAAGTCACCAAAATGCTTTGGGCCCCTCATGTTATTTGTCATGTCCCAACTCCCACAAGTAGATGTTGGCTTAGTTTTCAAAATTGCAATCAAAGTCAGATGCCATAATAGTTACTTATATATATATATAGTTCCCCTTTCCTTTGCTTTCCAGCTTTTAGTTTTGGGAGAAAACAGGGTTCCATGTCAATGCCAAAAGAAATGCAAGCAGGCCGTTTATGTCTTTGCCAAAGTTCCGGATGCGGAAGAATTGTCAAAGCTGCTCTCACTTGCTGTGCTTTCTTTGTTTTGTTTTCAGTGATAGGGGGTAGTGGAAAATGATGTTAAGCGCTTTCTAAGTGGGGGGCTCTCTAATCTTTTTGTAGTGGGTTTTGGCGTGGGACCTTGTAAAAGGGGATTATATCGACCAGTGTTTATCAAATGTTTCTAAATAATATGTGTTGGAAGAGTATTTAAGGGAAAAAGGGGGGAAGGGAAGAATGGATAACGTTGGTTGGCTGTGGTTGTTGTAGTCCAACAGAAAATAATAGTAATAGTTCCTTGCTTTTGCTTTAGGGTAGGGACTGGGAATGTAGTGTTCATAAAAAGTAGTTTGACCTCTTTTTCATACAGACAAATCATTATTGGGGACGGGTCAAATCATGAGAGAGAGAGAGGGGGGGAGAATTTGGGGCACTTTTTCCACAATCAGATAATCGCTTCTTCAGAAATTGTTTCTCCAGCAGCAAAAGTAGTTGAATTAGACGTTTGATTATTAAGATGTCGAAATTTCAATGGACTCGAACACAGTAGCATTTGACTAAATTTTATACCCTCTCCTACCTCTGCGAAAGGGGCTAAAACTGAGTAAAGTTTGGGCCTACTTGAAAGGGACATGTTATAGTGGGGAAGAAAAGGGAAACGCACGCTCATTGTAATTCGTGCTGTTCTTTTATTTCTGTTTTCGGGTCACTACTCACTAACGTAATGTATGATGAACCTTCATTTGGTCACTAATGTAATGATGGGAATAAGTCTGGTGAATTACAACTAAAACAGCAACCTCAACAACCTGTCACCACTTCGGACGTCTTGCGCTCAGTCTTAACGTCCTCAATTTCAGACTCTGTCGGTGAATCCCAATTACATTAATAGAGTGATAACATCATATCCACGAGACGAGTGGGTTATAGGTCGAGACAGTAAATGTTGACTTTATTTTTCCCATTAGAAAAGCAAAAGCTTTACACTGTTTATGGAGGATGAAGGGCCACATGCCACGTCAGAAATCAGAATCTCTCAAACTTCTACCAGATCAGTATATGAATAGAGTCCTCCAACTTTTACAAAATGTCGTTTGCAAATCCTGATTCCCATCCCGAATTCAAGAACAAAGATACCGTTCGCACGGAGATATGCACACATAAATAATAATGGATCCATACACACATCACAGATAAACAAATGCCTTAGGGGAATGTATTGCCTAGCAAGAGGTTGAACGAGACTACAAAGTGATGCAAGCCTCAGAAAAATTCAACAATCTATGATTATTTTTCTACAAAAAAGCAAACGAGTGAATTTTGTAAATAAATGTTTACCTCCAACAATAAAATTGAACATGCATTTTCCGATTCCAGTATGCAGATTAAATGCATGTGTGCAAAACCATAAGCTTTGATACCAAAATTAAGGTGTTTTATGAAATTGATTTTACACCAGAAATTATGCTGGCAGAAAATACAAAATATCATTAAGATTGACGAGGAACAACAAGAGAAACTCAAACGAAGCTGATACAACCAGTTCTTTTGCATTATTGGGAGACGACATTTACCATAACTTAGCAGGCATCAAGGTCACGGGAAGGAGGAGGTTTTGGATCACTGAGCAGTGTAGTGTTGCCTCCTTCTGGTCCACTCTTAATGCGCCTAGAATTTTGTGTCCCAGGCTGGAAGACGGAAGAGTCAAGTCATAAAAACACGGTCACCTAAACTTAATAGTAAGACACGAAAGAAATAATATCTTTAAAAAATCCTGGTCTAGTAGCCCTACCGGTAGCTTTTCTCCCTTTCTTAAGATTTCAACTATCTCAATAACTCGTTTTGGAGTTACATCTTCCTGCAATCAAGAGCAAAGAACAAAATAAAATTCCTCTGGACATCTAGCAGTTGAACTTCACAATTACTTATCCAGAATCAAGCTGTTATCGCAGGACCCACATAATAGTTGTAAGTGTATCCTTCAGATCCATTGGAGTAATCGGCAACTGTAATCATGGGAGCATTCACGCAACATCCCTGTAGAAAATCAATAACAGCATCAAACAGTGCACTAATCAATTACCGAAATGCACTTCAAGGCACCTAATTTTTGGCCTTAAGCTTCACTCCTTGATTTCCATCCCCAGAACTAATCAGGATGAAAGCTAAGACTCCCCATCCTTTAATACCAATCACATTTACATGGTACTTCAGGATTCAAGTTCAAGCCTCATATAACTGCTATGATGCCTTGCCGTTAAGCAAATGAACCTTTGTAGGTTTTGTCTGAGAACTCTTTTAAGTTTTAAAATAACAATTGGGTAACAGCTCATCCAGGGCCTCATGTGAAGAATGACGCTAGCTTAAATAGAACGATGCCAAATAATCCCTCTATTTCATTTCAAAATTGAAGCCTATTTGACAACTTTCGACACCCTGCTCCCCTTCTTTTTCAAATTCTTTGTATCAGCAGATCTAACTAGGATTTGCCTCCCTTAGGACAAGCAGCAATAGTAAGAAGCAAAAATGGGTCATTATTGTGCATCATTTTACTAATTCTTAAACTTTGAACATCGGGAGGGTTCAAGCAAGGTAAAGACTTACCATGCATTCCATTTCTCCAACAGAAAAAAGGCCGTCCTTTGTCACTTCTGCATATAGTATAATGTAAATAAGCCGTACAGTCCTCAAAAGAATATTTCAACGTTCAAAATCTTAGCATGTACTGCACTACGACAAATTTTTATAACCTACCATTACGCTTTACTCCCAGGTGTTTAAGTAATGCATCTTCAATATCTCGTGAGCCACGTATCATACAAGGAGTTGTTCCACAAACCAGTAGGTGGTACTTGCCCAACTGACAAACCAAGAAGCTTAATATAGCTAAAGTGCAACCAATATGATTACATATTGCAATATATAGTGGAGTCAAAATTTAAAGGGCACTGCCTTTTTAATGTATCCCAAAAAAATACAAAGATCAGATTATCTCACCGGTGATCTGTTGAACATCGAATAAAATGTTGCAACTTCATATACACGGATTGGAGCAACTTCAATAACCTTAGCCACCTAAAACATTCATGGAAGGCTAAACGTAAATGTACTAGTTTATTACTCATCATTCTAGAAGAATTTTCAGACAGATAGATATACTCTTGGATTCAAATTGTCGCAGCATATAGCATAATGAACTAATAATCAGAACAATAACTTGCAAAATTGAAATTGCCCAAAAGGTTCAAAGTTAATGAACATTTCTTTTCCCTTTTTTTTTTTTTGTATGACAGAGTACTGAATTTTAAGTGATTATAGCATTATACAATTTCTCTATGTGCTAACATGATGACATTATTCAGAAAAGACACTTGACGTGCTGATGAAAGAAACCAGATCTTGAAAACAACCATTTGTATCCATCAACCTCCAACTGCATGTTTAGATTTTCCAGAGAAGTTCCAAATTGTAATCAATCTCATAGTTTGCAATATTTATGATAATAAATTATCCATTTATGGGTCTCACCCATTAGCTTAAACTTTTGGCTTGGATGGTTTTTGACACAGTATCAAAGCCATAGGCGACTAAGAAGTCTCAAGTTCCAGTTGCACCGCTCTCATACAATGATAACAAACTTATGTTAGTCATGGTTACCCTTCAGAAAAGATATCAAACGTAAAGACACAGAGCATGTTGTCACACATCAATAGCAATATACCTTTAAGAAGACTGAGTAAATGATTGATACACAAAATGAGGTTAAATTAATTTCAGATGCCACAAAAAGCTTCCATAAATCCAACTGTTTCTTAGGTTTTACTTGACCATAATTTTGAATTTGAATGGACTTTGTTTGAATGGTAATGCAGAGAAACAAACAATGAACACAATGTCCAAAACCAATTTAAATCACCTAATTTGCATGGCCTTGAAAACTCCCAGTTGTTACAACGTTCGACTTTCTATTTGCAACTCAAAGCACACGACATAACAAGCACGTCAGCAGAACTTCAATAAATGCAAACTCATGTTTATCATGAAAAACTGCATTCTGGTTTATGGAGACTAAGGAAGATGTTTGCAACTATGGGTTAAAGTTGGGAATTTATATCCGTCCATATAATCTTACAGCATTCATTGCTGAAACAGGAAGCCACCCTCCATGCTGCTGTTGTGCAAGATCTAGCAGGGGAATAACTGCAGACTGTTTATAGTTGGATGGATAGTGAGACAATATTTCCTTAACCTGACATCAAAAATCACAAAGTCCAGTCAAGAACTAGCTAATTGAAATCATAAATGCTTTTGCACAAGAAATAAGACATAGCATTCTATTTGAGGGATTTGGAGGAGAGAAAAAGTTAATATGCTCTCCAGATAGAGAAGAATGTTAAATGTTATCTTCAAAGAAATCCATTTATAAGTGATGAATATTGAAGATAATTTGTATTTCACTATATTTCTGTACATAGGAACAAGGGCTAGGTTTATATACAAACTTCCTAGGCCTATTTAGGAAATAATCTAGCTATTAACTATAAGAAATCTCTCAATTATAGGAGAGATTATAGGAGCAATAATAACAATATTAATACAAGATCAAATCTAATATCTCTAGTCAACATGAATAAGTAAGGAGATAAAGGATCACCTTGTTGAATGCCTCTGGTAGGTTTGACTAGCTTGGTAAGAATACCATTTACCATAATACTCAGTGAGGAAGATTGCAAACAAGCCATAATCAATTGCAATAGATGAGAAGGAAAATGAATAGCCTCCAAACAAAAGCTTATAAAATCCCAGCTTATTGTATCAAATGCTTTTAAAAAATCTATCTATAGTAAGCAACTTTTGACTTTTTTAACCTATGTTATAGTCTTTCATAAGCTCTTAGAACCAACATCATGTGATCTCTAATGTGCCTATATAGCATAAAATTAGCTCCTTGAGTTGGGTTGACGATGTTTGATATGTCTAATTTGAGTTTTTCAACAAGATGCTTCGATATCACCTTATAAATAGTGTTACAATAAGATATTAACCGAAAGTCACCCATAGTAGAGGGTCTCTACTTCTTGGGGACTAAATAGATGTAGGTATGGTTAATTTCATAAAGAAGCTTGCCTGACTGAAAGAATTCCAGAACAGTCTCAGTAAGTAACTAATCAGTGTTATCCCAAGTGTGCTGAAAAAACAACGTTGTAAATCCATCAGCACTCGAGGATTTAGATGGATGTAGACTGAATAGGCCCCTTTCAATGTCATGATCATAACAAGAAATTAGTAATTATTTAACATAGGTAACAAGATAGAAGCATATATAAGAAAACATTTTTTCTTTTTTCATATAACAATGAAATTAATAATTATTATCATTCGAGTTCAAAACAATTCCATAAGAAAATTCCATTACCTGCATCAGCCTATGAAAGACACAAGATATCATCTTCAACTTCCTTTGGTCTATACAGATTTTAATTTCTTCTCCACCTTCTGGAATATCCTTGCCTCCAGATTGATCACCTGCACCACATCGTGCATATGCATATTGGTAACTAGCCATTTGATTTTGAACATGTACACACCTTAATTTAGCCGAGGGAACTGCAGGTAGAGCTGAAATCAGGCATGACGGTAGATCCAGATGGACCATTAGAAAATAATAATGAAGGATATTACATTTCTATTACTTGCTGTTTGGTGGCATTTATGGTATAGTTCAATCCGAAGTTACCGTACCAAGCCTCAGTTGATCGGACTTTAGTGAGATTCACATATGGGGGGCTGGTCTGAAACTCAGTTCGAATGGCCCATTCTTCTTCTCAAACCGTCATAATTGTCTAGCTGCAACAGTAAACAATAGGAAGCGAAAAACCCTTCATTGCTATCTCTGAAATGCTTGTGTCCTTGCTTTAATGGCGATTGCAACGAAACCCCTCTGCACTTTTTATAGAATGGACTACGTTTGTATAAATCTATGAACTAAGGAAGAAATGGCTCTTGAAGTTGGAGGATTTACATTCAAGTTACGTTTGTTGATCTGCCTGCAGTCAAACCGTGACTTTTTCATAACTTGCTAAGAGCTACTTATTTTAAATAGTTTGAATTTTTTTTAAGGTTGTGCCCTCTTAAAACACCAAAAAAAAAAGGCACTACAGTTGTCCGGTCATCTTTTGTCAAAAAATCCTTTCTTATGAACAATTTTTCTTATTGTTACCGAGGTTCACATTAAGGATTTCATCTTATTATCTTGTAATTTATGATAAGGTTACTTAAATTCCATATTTTAGGATTGAATTAGTATGTCTTTTCTTCTATAAATCCATCTTCCCAGATGGTTTAATAGTAATTGTAAAAGTAATATATCTTCCCATAATGACTACAAGTCTACAATCACCATTATTTTTTATAAAATATTATTTATGTCTATCTTAATTCTATTTAATTCATATAATTTAAATTAAAAAAGGTTTTTTAATGAAAGAATTATACAATAACTTATAAATTGATACGTGAAATTTAAATTAATATCATAAATTATTCATGCTTTCTATAAATAACCAGGTTTAAGTTTTTTTATATTGATAAAATTTTTAAAATTTTTAACTTTTTAAATTAAATTAATCGATATTTAACAAAAAAGAATATTAAATTAAATTATCTTCAGATAACACTAAAATAAATAAAAATTAATTTGATTGACACTTATAGTATTATAATATTTTGAATAATTTTAGCAATGCCTTGGTAGCGATCTGACGGGTTTGATTGGCTTTGAAGAATTCCAATCTCGATCACGTCAAAACTAGACATCAACTCTTTTTGTTTTATTTTTTTGGCTTAAAGTATAGTATCTGCGGCAGATCTAACTACTAATCTCTTTGCTGGTTTATAAGCATTTTATAGAGTAAGATAGCTGGCCTAAAAATTTAAGGTTGTTCCATACCTAAAGCTAAGAATCGAGACCTTGACTTTTGATTAAAGATAAATGAGTCCCTTCCATTCAACCACACTCCTTAAATTATAGACATTGACTCTTTAACCCTTATAGATAATATTATAATATATAATTTATAAATTATATTACATACTCTTCATAATAAAAAATAAATGGGATAAACTGTAACAAAAGTGTTGAGTTATCTAATAATTCCAATAATTAAAAACTCAGTTGATTTGGTTGGTTTAATCGTAAAAGTCTTAAATTGATTAATTTTTTAGTTCGGTTTTTAATTTTTCGGTACAATTTATTTTAATAACTTTTGTTGTTAAAAACTGATTAGTTTAATCGATCAATTTTAATAAGTTATTATAAACTAAAATTAATTAAATAATTTTTATTTAACGATCTCTTTTTTAATTAAACTTTAAAATCTTCAATAGGTAAGGACAATCTCTTCAATTATATTTTATATTCTTTTATTTTATTCAATCTTTAGAAGTTTTCTCTATTTTTTAATCTTCATATGATTTTATGATGATTTAATACCGATGAAATATTTTAAACTTTAAATCTTTTATCTTACCGGTTTAACTTTCAATCCAATTTTTAAAACATTGATAATAATACATTAGATCATTTATTTAATATATAAAAAATGTAAAATTTTGACTAAGAATTACTTAATATAAGGGAAAAAAACCCAAATTTCCCCTTTCGTTAAAGCTCATATCTAGAGATTGGTATTAATTTATACACATACATTGATTACATCGAATAATCTGCCAAATTCCAACAGAGAAGCTGTAAAATAGTCATTGGAAAATGTATAGTATATACTATTTATGAAACTTATGTTAATGTTGGCATCATCCCCTTTGTCGTGTACTATTCGACTTAGATACATAATACAATCAACTCATTCTACTCTTTGCAGGGTTGATATTTCAGTTACTTCGATCATATTTAAAATTAATAAAATTTTAATCAAATTTAATTTTAAAATAACCGAATTGATTCAATTTAAATTATTTCAAAGCAATTTAAAATAAATTATTTTATTTTATATTAAAAATTTTGAGATTTAATTTAAATTATTTTGAAGCAATTTAAAACAAATTATTTTATTTAATATTAAAAATTTGTCAATAAAAATGTTGCCTTTTATCAAATCTTATCAAAACGGTATAATAAAAATTATAATATGATTTAATTTATTATCATTTTTATTTATTTGACTCATTCAAATTATTGAGTTGTTTTGTGTTTAATAATATATTTTAATTAAAAATATATTTAAAATTTTAATTATAACTTATAAACCTAAAAGAACAGGTATGACCCTTATCTCCTACTTCTTTGCTATTTTTTGGGTACTTTATAAATGATGTACATATTAATACTCAATTTATGTTTTCCTAAAATACAAATATTCATTAATGGAGAATTATACTTCTTTTTTGCTTCTATATTAATATTTCGATAATTACTATTCTCAATAAGTTAATTCAAAACTTCGACTAAAAGGAGCATAATTAATCTATAAAATAGAATATAATTAGGATATATGATAAATAATTAAAATGAATATGTACAAAAGGATCACTATATATAGTTTTATAATTGTCTTCCTAATTAAACTTACATGTGATTTTTCTGTTTGGTTAATTCTTATCATTAACTAACACATCTCCCTTTTTTCTTGGAAAAAATTAATGATAAATATAATATAATAATGCATTGAAAAAATCATTTTCTTTTAAATTTTCTACTAAAATTAAGAATGAAAAATAAGAATATATTTAAATTAATTTCAATGTTTTAAAAACCCAAAGTTAAACCTTAAGACAAGATATTTAATATTTAAAAGGTTTGCATGATTTTCTTAAAATTAGCTAAAAAATGAATAAAATTAAAAAATTTGATCCTTCATTTAAACTTTAATTAAAAAGATATTATTAAATTACAATTTATTTATTTATTTTAATTTAAAAGAAGTAATTAATTTATAAAAATTGATTTGATCAGTTTTTAACAATAAGATTTATTGAAATAAATTAAACCAAAAAACTGATATCTGAATTAAAAATTTGGATAATTTAAATAAAAAATATTTTTTAAATAATTTATTTTAATTTAACAAATAATTAATTTATAAAAATTAATTTTAACAACCGAACAGAAAAATTAATGATTAAATTAAAAATTTTGAAAATTTAAAATTTTTATTATTAAATTGTCTGTAAGCTAAATTTTTTATTTATCGATTAATTTTCTATTTTCAAACAAAACGGCAATCATAAAATTAATTTTAAAAATCATTTTAGTTCAATCTTATTTTCTTCCGTTGAATTGAGACGTAGATCATTCCTGGAAGAAGCAAGCGTAGGAGTGAAAACATCAAATTTACCATAGCGGAAATGGCCAGAGAGAGTGGAGAAAAACAAACAGAAATGGACACATAGTCGGATTGAAAATTCGATTATTTTGATTTACGAAAGCCAAATGGCCCATGGTCTCTTAATTTGTTCATTGAGAAAGTTGACTCTTAATAAAGGAAGAATTTCAGGAGAGCTCTCTGTTGTTAATGTTAAGCTCCAATTCTGAACCGAACATCCTCTCTATCTTTCCGTAAGTCCCTTTCACAATCAAGTTTTGATTTTTATCTGATTATCTATCTGGGTTTTTGTGGGTTTCGTGTGTTCACTGTTGTTTCTTCTTTTCTTTTCTTTTTTTGTCCTTATAGTTGCTTTTGTTTCAGAGTTGGATATGTGATGGCATCTGTGATCTATGAGATTATTTGGTTTATGCAAATGAAGATTTTCAGTTTTTGATTCTTATAGTAGTCGTGTTCTTCAGGGGCTTTTTCTTGGAAAATGTGTTATTTTTATGGAATGTTTTCAGGTTTGGTTACGTTAAATGACTTTTCCTGGAAAAGGGATTCTGATTTCGTTTATGTTCGAGTTTTTCTTGATTATGTATGCAATTTGGGTTAGGAACACGTATGGATTTGCCAAAAGGTTTCCATTTTGTTTGTTGTTTGAGCTAAGCAAATGGAAAGACGTTGGTTGTGGTTCAGTCCATATCAGCCAACGTAGAGCTAAAATACAGATTTCCGCTAGGTAAATCAATTGACAGTTTACTTCGTACTGAA
Source organism: Erythroxylum incrassatum (assembly GCA_026546855.1). Lineage (NCBI taxonomy): Eukaryota > Viridiplantae > Streptophyta > Magnoliopsida > Malpighiales > Erythroxylaceae > Erythroxylum > Erythroxylum incrassatum. Next base: position 13,505,283 of record JANVCL010000009.1, read on the forward strand.
AATTGTCTCCTCGCACCAAGCATAGAGGGGAAGAAGCTGTTTGGATTACAGTAAAAACACTTGTTCTATATCTTTGAAGCATTTCTTTTCGTTCTTAACTGTTTGTGCTTATTTTGTTTCAGGGTTTTATCAACCCTATGGATTCTAAACCGAAAAGAAGAACAGTTGTAGAGAATGGGGATACCGGAGAGGACTTAGTACTGGCCACTTTGATTGGAAATGGGGAAGATGTGGGTCCTATTGTTAGGCATGCGTTCGGAATGGGGCGTCCTGAAGCACTCCTTCAGCAGCTCAAGTCTTTTGTAAAGAAGAAGGAAATTGAGATTGAGGATCTCTGCAAGACCCACTATGAGGACTTTATTCTTGCAGTGGACGAACTTCGTGGTGTCTTGGTTGATGCTGAAGAGCTAAAAAGTGAGCTTGCAAGCGACAATTTTAGGTTGCAAGAGGTTGGCTATGCTCTTTTGACCAAACTTGAAGAACTTCTTGAATCCTATTCGGTCAAGAAGAATGTCAGTGAGGCCATTAAATTGTCAAAGATTTGTGTTCAAGTTTTGGAACTTTGTGTTAAGTGCAACAATCACATGCCAGAAGACCAGTTTTATCCTGCTTTGAAAACAGTGGAGATGATTGAGAGTAGATGCTTGCAGAATATCCCAATGAAGGTTCTTAGAACAGCAATAGAGAATACAATTCCAGTTATAAAGACGCATATTGAAAAGAAAGTAACCAGTCAATTTAATGAATGGCTAGTTCACATTAGAAGTTCAGCAAAAGATATTGGACAAATGGCAATAGGTCGTCTTGCATCAACTCGTCAAAGGGATGAGAAAATGCTGGACCATCAGAGGAAAGCCGAGGAACAGAACAGTTTGGGATCAGGAGATCTTTTATTTACTTTAGATATTGAGGATGTTGATGAAGATTCTATGTTGAAGTTTGATCTCATTCCCCTTTACCGAGCTTATCATATCCATGCTTGCCTTGGAATCCAGGAGCATTTTCGAGAATATTACTATGAGAATCGGATGTTGCAACTAAGTTCAGACTTGCAAGTTTCTTACTCTCAGCCATTTATTGAGTCTTATCAGACATACTTTGCTCACATTGCAGGATATTTTATAGTGGAGGATCGAGTCATGAGGACTGCCGGAGGTCTTTTGTCTTCAGATCAGCTGGAAACAATGTGGGAAATGGCTGTAACTAAAATCACATCCACCTTAGAGGAGCAGTTTTCCCATATGGATTCTGCAACCCATCTTCTCCTGGTGAAGGACTATGTCACTCTTCTTGGGGCAACTCTCAGACAGTATGGTTTTGAAATGAACCAATTCTTTAACTTACTTGATAATACACGAGATAAGTACCATGATCTTCTTTTGGCAGAGTGTCGGGAGCAAATTATTAATGTCATTGCCAACGACACATATGAGCAGATGGTAATGAAAAAGGATACTGATTATGAAAACAATGTCCTGTCTTTTCATCTCCAGACATCAGACATAATGCCAGCTTTTCCATATATTGCACCTTTTTCCTCCATGGTACCTGATACTTGCCGCATTATTAGATCCTTTATCAAAGGGTCTGTTGATTACTTGTCTTATGGGGTGCATACACAATTTTTTGATACTGTTAGAAAGTATTTAGATAAGATCTTGATTGATGTGTTAAATGAAGCTATACTTAATACAGTTCAGAGCAGTGCTATTGGTGTATCTCAAGCCATGCAAATTGCCGCTAACATATCTGTTCTTGAAAGAGCTTGTGATTTTTTCCTTCGACATTCTGCCCAACTATGTGGCATTCCTATCCTATCAGTTGAGAGGCCTCAAGCTGTTTTAACAGCCAAGGTAATGCTGAAAACTTCTAGGGATGAGGCTTACCTATCTTTACTGAATTTGGTGAACATTAAATTAGATGAGTTTATGGCACTAACAGAAAACATCAACTGGATAGCAGAAGAGGCATCTCAGAATGTTAGTGATTATGTAAATGAGGTTTTAATTTACCTGGACACCATTTTGTCCACTGCTCAACAGATTTTGCCTATGGATGCATTATACAAGGTAGGGAGTGGTGCTCTGGAGCACATCTCATATTCATTTGTTTCAGCTTTTCTTAGTGATAGTGTCAAAAGATTCAATGCCAATGCAGTCCTGGTTCTCGGCAACGATTTGATGATCTTAGAAAAGTTTGCCGATGAGAGGTTTCACGGCACTGGTTTGAATGAGGTTTACAGAGAAGTTAGTTTTAAAGATTGCTTAACTGAGGTACGACAATTGATTAACCTTTTATCAAGCAGCCAGCCGGAGAACTTTATGAATCCTGTGATTAGACAGAAAAACTACAACACATTGGATTACAAGAAGGTGGCCACGGTCTGTGAGAAATTCAAGGACTCTGCTGATGGAATATTCGGTAGCCTCTCCAATAGAAATACAAAGCAAAGTGCAAAAAAGAAATCAATGGATATGTTGAAAAAAAGGTTGAAGGACTTCAATTGAGAGGGGTTGGAAATCTGAAGCATTAACAATTGTAGCTCTTTTATGTTTCCTATTCTATTGATACATTTTTTTGTTAATCTTCTACTTGCTCAGGGATAGAAAGAACTGAAAATTTTTATTTAATGCTGATTAAATTCATTGTACAAAATATCTTTCTTTTTATTCAGTTCTACTGTCCCAAGATGCTACTTCCGGATCTTATTCAATTCTTTTGTTCTGTAGCGCAGAAAAAGAAAATTTTAAACATGCCTTGCTTTGTTGTTCTGATAGAATCAGAGCTTTCAACAGTTGTGCTTCCAGTGTCAAAGGTAATTAATTTCTCGTAACTGGTTGTTGGTTTCCTTCCATGATGAAATCTAGGACATACTGCAAAAGCTCTCCATGTAAGTAGGTAGCTTTCTTTTACCCTTTCTCTCCACCTCGTAGCTCTCTCACATCACAAGCACACACACGAAAATATTTGAATTTTATGGTAGTTTCTAGCTGTAGAACCTTCATAATTTCCTGGGGCCTTGCCGCAAAGAAAATTTTCTTAGTGTGGTGACAGCCATTTTCTAATCGCAGCTGTCAGAAATAGCAGATACTTTTATATCAGTGTATCACTTGGTTTTTCTTTGAACATTTTTGAGCTCTATGTAATGCTTCCAGACGGTATCAATTCTCTTGTATTGTGACATTAGACTTAAAGAATTATTGTGCCTTACTGGTTTAGTTAGTATGCAACATGCAGCATTCTGTGTTTCTGGATTGCATTTATGTTAAGCCTCGTCAATCCGTATTCTAAAACGTATGCCGGCGACAGTCTACTCATTTCCTGAGATCTATGCATTCATTGTTTTCACAATCCCAGTGTTTTTGGGACTCATATTTCATATTGAAGAACACTTGTGTAACATAGTGCTTAAGGATTTTCATGTTGGGCATAGAATAGGCTGCTTTCAGCTTTCTGCTTGGAATGGGCAGAGCAAAACGACCATTCAGGACAAACTTTCCACATTCCTAAGAACATTTGATCTGTTGTTCACCAGCAGTGCTCTTGGTAGACTGATTCAGGAGTACCTGATGCTGCCATGCACATCAAGTGCTTCCTCAAGTGTGTAAACTTTTATCATTTTATTTAAGTAAGCTTTTAATTTTTTTAATAATACTAAGCGAATGGCTAAATCTCCAAATAATTAAAACTTTAAAATGAATTTTGCAAATTAAGTAAACTTAATTGAAAATTTTAATTTAACAAATCCCAATAAAGAATTTCTCATAAATTCTTATTTCTTTTTTAAATACTATTATTGTTTATTTTTTACATTTATATAATAAACTTTTAAAAAAGATAATCTTGTATTAATTGAGAATTGGGAATTATTAAAGAGGATGCTTTTTTAATTATATTTCAATGATAAAGAGAATAATAGTGGCTCCAGAGGCCTTAATCTACCTATGTAACATATTCAATGATTAATTCAGGAAAGACACAAATAAGTAATTATAGAATAAAATACAATATTACATAATTATTTTTAAATTCAATGAATATTATTTTAAAATTATAAATAAATTAAATATTAATAAAATATAACAAACTTGTATAATAATTAAATAATAATATAAAGAATTAAATAATAAATTCACATGAAAAAAGAGTATTAATCCATAATTATATAATGTCACATATATGGATTGTTTAGCCGCTTCTTGTCCTTTTCTCTTCTCTCTACATGGCTGGTTACTGCCCCACTTCCACAAACTGATTAGCCTCAGCCGCCGTCTACGACGGTCACCGGACTAAAGTAGAAGGTAATCTCTCTCTGTTTAGGTGAGAAGCGGTAGTTTTTGCGCTATAGGTTGTGGGATTTTCATGGTATCTTTTTCAATATATTCTATTGGGATTTCTTTCAAGTATTTGTCTTTTGTTTGTTTCTAGATTTAGAGGGCAACAAGGAATCATAAAGTTGTTGTCTTGAGGGTTCATGGGTTTTTACTTTTCATATGCTTGAAAAAAGAGTTGATTCGTTATTTGCTTCTCTGGTTAAAGTTAACTTCATCACTTTTGAGTATAAAGATAGCAAAAGCTTGTTACTTTAGGTCTTTGTCTCTTATGGAAAAGGCTTACAGAAGATTGCAAAAGTTTGTCACGTTAGGTCTTTGTTCTGTTGTAGGCAGGTTAAGTATTCGACAAAAGGTTTCAATGACAAACCATCGGTTTAACTTGTAAAGTGCAACTATAAGTGTTTGATCCTTACCAAGTTTTAGTTCTGCTCTTTTTCTGAATATCCTTCCCTATTTTAATGAACACACTTCCCTGAAAGCACATGCTTACTTGTTTTGTACCTTTAAGTTTACAGATTTTTTCAGAAGAGTTCTCTTCAACTCCAAGACTGAAATTAAGGGTAAGACTCTGTTTCTGGTTTTGGTTCATGTTGAGTCAACTTATTGTTGACATTTACAGATAGTTTCAAAAGAATGGTGTCATTATCAAATACTATTTTTCAATTGCACATAGTTTTTATAATGTCTAAGTACCCTCTTCACTTTAGGGTGATATGAAATTATTGTGTTTTATCTGTTATTTACTTGCTTTTGAAATTTCAAGCTTTTGCTTCATCCATTTATAAGTGCAAACATCAAACTTTTGGGTTTAATCTGAACATGTATTAATGGTTTTAACCCTCTAGAACTCTTTTAGGTCAATCTTTATCACATATCCTTTAGTAAACAAAAGAAAAAGCTTCTGTCTTTAGTTTTAGTAACAAGGAAGCTTTTCTTTGTTTAATCAAGTGAATGACTTTTCTTACTAATGATCCTTCGTGTGTTATGGGGAATTGTTAGTGGCTGGTATTTTGTAGTGTTGATATGTAGATAACACTTCATAGTTGTTTGAACTCATATTCTTACTTGAAAATTTGTTTACTATAATTTGTAGTTTGGATCTCCTGTTCATATTACTTTTATCATCTTACTAATACATATATTTGGTTTGTAAAAAATGAAATTCTATATGCTTCTGGTTTGAGCGGTTGTCTTCTTTTCTTCTTTTATCATTTTTTGCAATAAGAGAAAAAAAAGGTACAATTTTATGCGAATTTCAGAATCAATAAAGCTAGTCATTTTAACTCCATTATTGTTGTGTATTCTGATTTACATTTCAGTTCAATGATTAGGCAAGTGATTGATATCTTTGTTTGTTTTAAAAGGTGGGTGTTAGGGTGGGCATAGTTAGAGTCAATCTTGTGGACGTAACAAAGCTTAGGAAAGTCAAAATTTTATCAAAGTTTGTATTTACTGTTTGGATTGGCTAAACTTTAGGCTGAAGAAATTTGGAAGATATGATTGCATCTACTCGGCATTTGTTGGATTTTACTTTGAATTCTCAGAATGAGCTCTGGTAGAGTCTAGTTTAGTGGTGACTAGAGTCTAGTTTTACTTTGAATTCTCAGAACGAGCGTTCAAGGCGAAATAACTATGAAGGAGGACACACCTTTACCAGCAATACCTAGGGATTGTTCCATCACAAACTCTCCAGCCACTCCACTAGTCAAAAGTGGAACTGCACTATTGGATGCAAAGAAGAGAAATAGGAAGAGATCTGTGTCTAAAAAACCAGAGGAATATGGCATTAATTCTGTTTACCTTACTTATAATATAGGTATTTTTTATTTATTAAATTTAATTTTCAAAGTAATTACATTTTTTATTATTGATTTTATAATTTCTCTACTATGTTTTTCAGAGCACTTAGAAAGAAAAATACATATGATCTAATTAATATTGATTATATTGATTATTTTAATTTTCGGATCGAAAAAGAAGAACTATCTCTTAATCTTGATTATAATGAACTTAAAAAGGCAATTTATGAAGGAAATACATTTATATCTATCAGAATGAATAAATTAAAAACATATACTAATGATTAGTTTATATCTTATTTGAAGCTCCTTCACGCCTTTAGAAATATACCTGAAATTTGGGAAAATGAAGGTGGTTTTAGTGCAGATAGCAAATCCGGCAAGACATAAGGAGAAAGATGTGAAATGGGTCCAAACTCCAGAGTGAGAAAATTTTTTAAAATGTATATATTTATATAAATATTAGTTATTTATTTGAGTAATACCACATTATCAACATGCTTTGATGAAATGATGGAGGCATAAACAATGTCTTACAACACTACGCAGCGTTTGGTTAGCGTTTTCAGCAGGCAGGGACGGGACGAGACGGAACAGAACAAGAATTGAAGACAGTGAGATATTTGGTTGCAGTGGACAAAATAGAAATAATTGCCTTCGTTCTGAGTACAAAAATGTGTTTGGTTGCCGAGAACAGAACAGAAAATAGTGTTAATGACGGAAATATCCCTATAGTATAATAAGAATAATAGATGTATTTCATTGATTATTTGATAATTGTTGCAATATTTATTTTACAATTTTGAATTATGTTATTATTATTATTATTATTATT
>JANVCL010000009.1:13522634-13539556 GCA_026546855.1 Erythroxylum incrassatum
GCCCTCCCCCAACTTAAACATAACATTGTTCCTAATATGATATAAAAAAAGTAAACGAGGGATCTAAAACACAAAATAACACGAACAAGGACAAGGACAAGCATTAAAACTAAAAAAACATTAAGCTATCAAGCATTAAAAATAATAAAAGAAGAGGGATAAAATACAAAACAAAAATATGGGTGGTGGCTGTGTCGATGTGGTGTGAAGCATGGCATACTACATTAAGGAGTGGAGAACGAAATCTAGGAAGAAAAATATAAGAGATTGAAAAGTAGGCTTGTGCATACAAAGCAAACATATTAAGTCGAGTTTCATTAAAAAGGAATAACAAACAAATAATTGAAAAATAGAACATAAATTATATAGGTTACCTCCCATTCAGCGCTTCTTTAATGTCTTTTAGCTAGACATCTAAATTGTCATGCTCAAGGTGGATCACCCAAAGTGATCGACTCCACTATTTTTTTCTCTTCATTGGGCTTTTTCTCTAAGAATTTGCCAACCTCTCCCTTAGCTGCATCATCTAGCAATTAACAACACTTATCAATTTCTTTCACTAAGCCCAACTTCTTTTCTTCTTCTTCCTGCAATGCAAAGTCATGGTCTACACATTTAAACTGGTCAACAAAAGAGCAGTCTTCAGAAATAGTAGTAGTAGGAATAGGTTCAACATTAAAGATTGAAAATTCTATTGCTTCTCCCAAAATAATCATGCTCAGTTTCCCATTCTTCACATCAATTAAGGTATTGGTAGTGGTCATAAAAGGCCTCCCTAGGCGTATGGTGTGTTCCTTTCCTTACTCTTTAACCTCCCTCATGTCTAAGATAACAAAGTCTATAAGTCCAACATTCACTAATACATTCTCCATTATTTCTTTTAGATAACAGATTGACCTTTCAACTAATTGTAAACACATGTTTGCAGGTCTTAATTTTCCTAAACCTATTTTTTCATAAATAGATTAAGGCATAAGGTTTATACTTGATCCAAGGTTAAGCATACTCTTAACCTCATCACCATTACCCATTGATACTTGTATAAGAAAACTCCCTGGGTCTTTCAATTTAGGGGGTAATTGTTGCTGAAGCCCTACACTTGCAAACTTTGAAAAATCACCTTCTCGTTTGGCTCAAATTTCCATTTTTTGGTGCTTAGTTCCTTAAAGAACTTCATATAAGCTGGAATGTTTTTTATCACACCTAATAAAGGTAGATTAATATTAACTTTGGAAAACATGTTATATAGATCATAAAATTGCTTATCTTATTTCGAATCCTTAAGGTGTCTTGGATATGGGATCGGTGGTCTATAAGGATTAGTCACCTTATGCAGTCTTAGTCTTTCATTGCAGTCGGTTGCAAGCTCTAGTTCTTCACCTTTCTAAATGTGACTTAAAAAATGTCGTGCCCATTGCTTTCTTCATTCTACTCACCCTTTTTATTGGTGAGGCTCTCCTCCTTTTAATAACCTACATCAGATAGATTAAAAGGGATCTCAACATTATTTTCAATCACCTTACTAGTTCTCAAAATAGTAACTGCTTAGGTTTGCTCGAGTTAACTGGGTAACTTTCCTTTTTGATTGTTGTGCATTTGAGCAGCTAGTTGCCCTACTTGGATCTCAATCCTCTTCACAGATGCCTACAAAGAATCGAATATCTTATTATTTGTTTCTAGATTTTAAGTTGTAATATGAATAAACGCATTCAGGCTTTCCTCCAAAAAAGGCTTGCTTGGTGGGTTTGGAAGTGAGGATTGCCCTTGGTAATAATTTGGCCTATGAAAATATCTCCACAAGTGCCTTGAATCTCTTGAAGTACTCGAAACTTTCTGATTTGTACTTCAAAAAATATACCCAACTCTTCCTACTAAAATCATCAGTAAACAGGAGAAAATATTTCCTACTAGCTAACAATTTTATCCTCATGGGACCACATAGATCAAATGGATGAATCTGAGAATATCTTCAGCTTTTTTTATTTTCCGACCGAAAAGGATTTTTTTCGATCATGCATCCTTCGTAGATCTTCTCTAATGGCGTAATGATGGAAACATTACTCACCATTTGCTTGTTCTTTAATAGCTGCAGCCCTTTAATGTTTAGATGGCCATATCGTTGATGCCATAATTCACTTTCTGCAATAGTCTTACTCACCATGGCTGTTTTTGTTCATTTAGTAAAGTCAAGAGCAAACATATGATTTGATGGAATATGAGTATAAGCAAGAATTTTACCAGTGGTTTTATGTGTCACTGTAAATTTATCATCATCAAATACCACCATGTAACCAAATTTAATCAATTGACCAACGCTCAATAAGTTATATGCTACAAAAGGAGTGAAATGAACATCTTTAATAAATTTTTTCTTGTTACCTAATGAGATCTCAGCTGTCCCTTTGCCTTCAATCTACAGTTGTTTATCATTTCCAAGCTGCACTTGTGATTTAACGGTCTCATCAAACCTTTTGAACTTACTGTAGTTATTATCAAAACAAGAAGTTATCTTCCTCTTCTGGTTTGGACCAACAATACTTATTAGAGTGCTCATATTTGTTACAGTATGAACATTTAAGTGTACTATTTCTACCTCAGTCCCTTCCTCGGTAGCCTCCTCAACATCTTCCTCTTGCATATTGATTTGAGGATTCAGGCTCCCTCTTGATTTGAAAGTACCTTTCTTCTTCCTTTTTATTCAATCGATTGATTTGTGCCTCGTGAGCTTAAAGTGATCCCATCAGATCATCAAACGAAAAGTGGATAGATCCTTTGATTCATTTATCACAACCACCAAACTTGGATGGCAGGCTCCTTAGAACTTTAGCAACCGCTGTTTCATCTAATATTTAATTTCCATAAGATCTCATTTATCCTACAATAGATGAAATTCGTGCTAAAAAATCTTGCACATATTTGTTAATTTTTATCAATGAAGTTTTAAAATCACACCTTAATGATTGCAATTTGAGAGTGATTGCCTTGGAGGAAACTTAATATTCAATTTTGAGTGTAGTCCACGCTTGCTTGGTCATGGCAGTTGCTGTTGTCCTTGAAAAATTGACTCATCTACTGCTTGTTGGATAAAGAAGATTGCTTTGGCGTCTTGCTTTTGATGCCCTTTGTTGCAAGTCTCATCTTCTTCGTTTTCTTCATAACCGGTTTCGACATCGTTCCAAAGACCTTAGGATCGGAGCAGGATCTTCATCTTGACACTCCAAAATTCATACGAGTCTCCTTTGAACAACAAATTTTGTGGCTGAGAAACACTAATACCTGCATTGACAGCCATGCTTGCATGTGAAATCAACTTGAAATAATTCCAAGTTCTGCAGGAAAATGGCTCTCAAACCAATTTTGTTGGAGATTTTGACACAGCAAGAAAGAAAATTGGAAGCAAAATCGATGCATTATTGGGATAGTTTAGAGCCTTTAAATAGGCAATACAAGCTATGTATGAATCTTAACTACTTGAGACAAAAGATAATTCTTATCTTAATTACTTGAGATAAAAGATAATTTTTAGCCTAAAAAATCTCAATTACTTTGACTAATTCTATCCTAATAGAAACGTGAAAATTATCCTTAATTCCAACAACAGGGACTCAATTGAATGTGTCATGACAAAGTCATGTGCATATTTTTGAGAAGAGTAAGACCTATCCTGAAACTCATTGTTGTGAATGGGCTTATTTTGCCACGGTGATATAGTTAGCTCATGCCTCCATCATCGTTTAAGATTAAACCGATAGCCACGAATTCTTTACGTGTTTCTTTATGGGTTAGTTGTTAAGCCATCTTATCATTGTTAAATGACAGAAAGTACTAATTAGTCAAATCTTGAGAAGATAGCTTTGAAATCGTGACGAAGAATCGTTGATTATGTTATTTTGGGTTGGAGATGAGAGAACATATAATCTAGACCTAATCTGTTGTGGTCAAGATATTCATCATTTAAAGTGTTCGCCATCTATCGGGATTCAGGAGCCAGTCCAGTGCATAGGAAACTCCATCCAAGAGACCTTTGGTAGTGAAGCTTCGTGTCATATTGGTGTGATGGAACTGTGGTTGGAATGAGTTGTAGTTCAAAGTTGCACATTTCTCAGTTTGCAATTAATGATAAGCAGCGAAAATTCTGGCCTTGCCTCAACTGTTAAAGTCACAAATATCAACTGATCAAGAAGTATTTAAATCTCAATTTTCATAGATAACAACAAGAATACACTTGATAGTGATGATTGAGTTTTTAACGAAAGATTAGTCTCTAAGTGGGAAATCAATTCAAAATCCCATAATCAGAAGGGCTCATGCCAAAACTACAACTGGGTAGTTACTGCAATCATCACAGAATTGCAAAATGATTTCGGCTAGTAGCTTTGTTGATTTGGATACTGTTGCAAATTGACCTACCCAACTCGGCTTGCCAAAGTGCCAAGCTAGAGCGCAACAAAAAGTTGGTCGGCCTTTTAGAATGCCGGAGCACAATACGGCAGAACCAGATTCAACGCAACGAACTCAGGGATAAATGGCGTGGTATTCAAAATACTATCAGTCCACACATTACAATGTGCCAATCTACTCCATTATTGATTGATTGAGGGGAAACCAGCTAGTCCGAAATGAAACGGATGCCATTATTACGTTTGAACCCCATTTCCCTTGTCATTTTTTAGGACCATCACTGAAGCACAAAGGGCCCGCTGGCTTTTTCAGGAGCTAAACTATATCAACCACTTTGATTTTGTGCTTCCTTTTACTTTCCTCTCTCTTTCCCTCACTTGATAGTAATTGCAGTGTTTCCACTTCTCTGTCACCTCGTTAGGGCCCATTCCATGGTATACTTCCAAATCTTTGGTTGAAACTTTCCGGCCAATTTAACCTTGAAAACTAATAAAACGAAGTAGCAAGAAGAGCCTGAGTTTATGATAATTGATGTCAATTCTTACTTATCACTTAGTAGAAGACTTTTTTTTTTTAAGAAATTAGTAGTAGACGACCTCTACGCATATATAGCAAGTATCACCATCTATACCATAGTTGATGCCAAATCATTAAACCTTACTCATATATATCATCGTATAGAATACAGAATCCTTAGGGAAAAGGATGTTAATACTTTCATATGTATAGTTTTTAAATTAAGATCGAGACTACCATGAAATGCAAATGGCCTGATACAGAAACAAGTTTTAAGTATCTCTCTTTTACCCTGCTCTTCACGAACATTTAGATGCCTATCTTGGACAAAATTTCAAAAGATAATTCACCTTTTTCTTTCTTCTTGTTTCCCTGGTTAAGAGCTTGATCATATACCTACTAGTCAGCTTCATGTGTCACTCAACATCAACAGCTTCCTTAAATCCAAACAACGGTGGGTTGCTATATTGACATGAAATGAGTAGTAAAAGTGCAAAGAGATGGATCTTCTCGCAACTATAAAACAAAAGAGATTGTTAGCTAAGACTCTTGGAAACGAGATGCTGCTAGGACCCCTTGTCAAGCCCTTACTCCTCAGTCGTAATGGTTGAATATATATGCTGATTTAGTTACTGGACGAGAAACTCATTCGGTGATCATAAACGTCAACAAGATTGAACTGAAACGCAAAAGAATTGCGTTAGAAATACTTAAACACGACTCTCTTGCTTGAACTTAAACTGTTAACTTGTTCAATTATTTAAGAATTATTGTGTGTGTTTTAAATGTATATGATGCGTTCGATTCGAAGGTCAGGTTGTATTTGGGGCACACGTGAGCATAAGCTCAAGTTTTCGGCACGGACCCCAGTTTTATTAATTTCCCAATAATAGCAGAGTACTGGTCCCCTCAAATTGTGTCTGATCAAGGCCCAGACCTAACGGGGACACGCCAAAGTTCCGTAGATAAGTGATGGTGTCCCAGCCTCTTTTCAAGGGTTAAAACCATGCATGGGCCATGTTGACCTCAAAAAGGGGGACAGGATATCCGGCAACTAAGTAGCCCAGATAAGTCAGTGGTTGGTGCTTGCCTGCTAATTGCTATCTCACTCCCTCAGCCTATTCTCACCATTTATAGCCTTGGAACAAACTTTTTTTGCTACATTAAACGAACAAGTCACGGTCACATCCTTCAACCTTTGAGCTGTTGGCCGCACGGATGGCCACAGATTTCGGCTTTCCTTCCTCTTTCTCCTGCCACACGAACGGTTTTCTAGGTAATACTATCACTCGGGAAAGATTGATTTCCCACATAGCTCTTGATCATGATCACTCAACTAATTTGGTTTTGTTTGTCTGAAGAGAGTTAATTAATTCAGGGTGTCCCTACCGCTAGACAACATGGTTTTGATTTGAATTCTTTGGTGCCTGGATAAGGATACAAAAAGGTTTACTAATTAATAATGTGGTAGAAAAAGTGAACAGACAAATAGGAACAAGTTGACATAATTACGTTGCAAAAAGAAAGAGTTGACATTAAAATTTTAGTATCATTATCGTCATAGTATCCAGTTCGAAGTCTCGCAATAAAGCAAAATATGGAAAGATCTGATAGTATACAGTCTTACCCTTACATAATACAGAGACTGTTTCCAGCAGGCTTACATGCAGATATGTCAGAAAAATAGTGATGCAGAAGAAATAAGTAAAATCTTTATTTATATAGCATTTACCATTAATTTTTAAAATATAAATGATATATTTTAAATAAATCATTTTAAAAATACAATAAAGTATTCAATCAAAAGGTGTCGTTTTTATCTATTTGCTAAAATAACATTAATTATACACTCTGAATGCTTATTTACCAGAACATCAGTGATAGGTGACAGCAGGCACCGCATATACTTACATGTATTCCCTTTTATAACTCCTTTTGTTAAAGAATTACAGGATACTTGTCCTTCACAAAACCTGGTTGTTGAAAGGGAGAACTGGAACTAATTTGGAGTTTTTGTCAGCCCAATGTTGAAGGCTGAGAAGATGGATATATATATATTGATTTCATTTTTTGGTAACGAATGAAGGATTTAAGCCCTCATAAAACCTAATTTCTAACGAGAATGACACAAAAAGGAAAGAGACCATCACTTGCAACCAATTTGCGACAAGTTCAGGAAGGAGTTTTAAGTAAGTAGGACAAGGAAAGTTGTCAGATGTTTCCAACATATTTGCCACACGTACAAGCTGACATAATTGTAGTGATATATTAGAAAAAAAAGTGTAAGTTACGTGTTTCTTGTACACCATCTTAAGTAGGAAGAGCTTATTTAATTACATCATGCATATACGAATTAGTGCTTTTGAGAGATAAAATTAATAAATTGGAATCCGTTCAAACTAACCTTATGGTTTTTGAAAGAAATGTAAATTTGTAGAAGAGAGTAAAAAGTGCCTGTAAAGTAGAGCATGGCTCTTGATTTAAGGTACATGCAAATGGGTCCATCTTTTAAGAGTTCATATGGAGTCCCATGCCGCTACAATGCTTAGAACTTAAAAAGATGGCTTTACTTGGCTACCTACAAGATAATCATTTCCAAGGGAGGTGACTAACTTAGATTAAGTTATCGTATAATAAACCCATCAAGGATCTGCTTATCTCGAAGATTACTGACATCAAAAGCCGAGCATAGACTAGAAACAGATTGAGGTCTCCAAGATTCAATCTCTAGCTACCTTATATAGTCACGATGATGGTGACGATAATCTTCTTTTTCATGTTTTCTATACAGTGTAATAAATTCTATACTAATTGTTAGAAAGTCCTAACTCACCTCTAAAAGTTAGTTTAAGAGGGAGAAGTTTATATATTATTATAAATTGTTGAATGTTTTCATACTTATCTAATGTGAGATTCCTGAGACACACCCCTTAGTCCAGAGCAGGATTGGACAATTGATGGGCATATGGGACAAAGGGACATAATCGGGCACCGCCCTAAACTATCGAGACAAACTGGTTCTGATACTATGTTAGAAATATCTAACTCACCCCCAAAAGCTAGTTCAAGAGGGGAAGGTTTGCACACTATTATAAATTGTTAAATGATTTCATACTTGTCCGATGTAAGATTCCTAACACATCCCTCTCAGTTCAGAGCATGACTGGATATTTGATTGGTATATTAGATAAAAAGACATAACCGGACACTGTCCCAAACCATCGAAACAAGTAGGCTTTGATACTATGTTAAAAAGGCTTAACTCACCCTCAAAAGCTAGTTCAAGAGGAAGAGACTTGCACACTATTATAAATTGTTGAATGTTCTCATACTTGTTTGATATGAGATTCCTTACAAACCCTCTCAGTTCAAAGCAGAACTGGATATCTTATGGACGTATCGAGCAAAGGGACATAATCCGATATCGCTCCAAATCATCGAAATAAACTGGCTCTGATACCATGTTAAAAAAGTCTAACTTACTTTTAAAAGTTAATTCAAAAGGCAAAAAGTTTGCACACTATTATAAATTATTGAATATTCTCATACTTATCTGACGTGAGATTCCTAACATACTTAACCCATATTATATATTAGATAGACGATAGAAATATGTATATATAGGCACCGCCCAGTACCCCATAATAAGAAGTAGCTAAGGATATTACATCTCTGATAAACAATCATTGAATCATTATTATTCTACATATGCAAAAGGGCAATAAAGGGCAAAGGAACAAGATGGCAGCAATGATCACCACTGACCATTTGGTTGGTGACAAAATTATAATTCACTTTGGGGAACTGGGAAGTTAACATATGTTATAAAATATGAAACCTATGCTGCCTATATGATTCTCTTGTAGGGGAAACAAGTGTCAAGATTTTACAAAAGTAACTAAAATAAACATCACGAAGAATACAAACGAATAGATTATTATATTGAGTTTAATTAAACGAATCTTATTAATTACAGATATTGATAATATGCATACATTTTGATTGGGATTTGGAGATGAATGATTATGATATAAATGTAGTGTAGGCATGGTATATATATAACTTTTATTTTATTTTATTTTATTGACTCTCTATATATATTATTATGTATAATGAATTGATAACAATTAATAAATATATATAGAGAGTCAATAAAATAAAATAAAATAAAAGAAAAGGAGGAGAGGTGGGGTAAGTGGGATGCCCTGCAGCGGCGCACATGGGAAGGGGTTGGACAATAGGGCGACACAGTCCCCATAAAACCAACAACTTCACATGGTCCCTCTTCTCTTCCAATCTACTCACATGCCACTTCCTTTCTATAATGTTTTACCTTTTGATTTTGGAAATTTTCCAACTTAAATTAAGTTTTGGATATAAGATTTTGTTTTTCTTTTTTACTTTTTAAGAATAATATCATAGAGTAAATTAGAATTTATGCAAAAATAACATTTAATTGAATCGATTCAAATTAAAAGTTTCGGTCAAATTCTTCTTTTAATGTATTAAGAATAATATCATAGAGTAAATTCGAATTTATGCAAAATTAACATTTAATTGAATCCATTCAAATTAAAAGTTTCGGTCCAATTCTTCTTTTAATGTATTAAGTAATTTAATTGTATGTTTATAGTTGATAAAAAATAATGATAGAGACGATCACTAATTAAGTTGAATCCTTCACAATGGACATTGAAGGTTGGCTTCTCATCACTTGCAGTGCTAAATGTACTTGGTTCTAATCTAATGTACAATCTTGTGATTGTGTTGTCCACTCCACCATAGTTTGTTGGGGCATTTTGGGAGTGATAAACGTGACGTGCATGTGGTCATGCAATTTTAGGCCAACATCACTTCAATCTACGCCCAATTACCAGTGCCTGCTATATGATTTTACCCCTTCCAGCTTTTTGTTCGTGCCCACAATTCCTTGTGTGAGCAATTTGGTGCACGCGACAGGAGAGCAATGAACCCCAGCTGTATGCTTATGTGCGTGTTTTTTTCCCAGGGAACTACATCTCTACATTGGCGGAGTATGTTCACATGATGGTTAATATATACATCATCAAACTAATTTAAATCCATATAGCTACGTACACATGCACGCTTTTATAGGTAGCTTGGTGGGGGGGGAAAAAGACTATTGGAGTGAAAAAATGTTCAAGTTTTTCATAAACAGAAGGCTAATTGATTGTTGATAGAATTGAATCAGTTGTTGTGAGAATTGCCACTTTAACGATAGAAATGAGAATTTGAGGGCAATTCATATGCATAACTCGATGTTGTTAATTTGCTAATTAAAGTGGCATATTAGCTATCGAATATAAGGGAGAAACCAGAAACTTAACATATTTAGTTATTGAAATTAAAGTTTTATAATGTTTTAAAAATTTCTGGTTACTTTGTGTTAGATAAATCGCAATAAATTCACACACACAATAACATAGTTAAAGCACTGAAAATTAGAAAAAAATGACATAAAGATTTAACGAGATTCAGCTAATAATATCTACATCCTCAGGCAAAAGCAGAGAGAATTTTACTATGAAGAAAATGATGCCAATAAATTTAGGTTTTTTTTTAAAAATAATAAACCCCTTATATGTCTCAAACTAAATTGGTCCTAAACCCGAAGCCTAACACTGATTTTCGTTTTTCTTCAATTCAAGTCGCATTGTCAGCTTATCGGATCATGTCGTAATTCAAATTCACCAAATTTCAATACAAAATAACAGCACGTGAAAAAGGTTAGCATAGAACAGATTATCACTTTTAAACAATTTCGATTTACCACGACTCTTAGGAGGTAGGCCACGACCATTAGAGCACGAAATTTCATAACCATAGAGTTCACGCAAGAGCAAAATAGTCATGCTCTGATATCCACTATCCTATGTTAAATGGGCACTTGACTAGCGTAATGCAGTGAACGACTATTTAGCTATAAGCAACGTGGTGGAGTACAATGAATCCGAAGGGAAAGATAGACTGTCACTTGATGAAGATAGACAACGAAGTGGTATATATGAAAAGGAAGTACTTCTTTGATCAGCTCAAAAAGATAAATGAAAAAGATCGTAAGGTCAATAAAAAGAACAAAAGTTAACTGAAAAGAAAACTATGAAATGTTCGAAATATTTAAACCACCACCACTTAAAGTGCAGCTGATGTCACCCTTGGAATCTGCTCCATCTGAAATAATGTGCAAGTGATGAATAAGAATCAGTACTCACATAGTTAAAACTGGTAAGATATATATGCTTCGATTAGCTTTGGATAACGAGTCTCTCTTCCTGAATGAAAGGTGATCCATGCCACACAAAGGGCGAGCAAAAGTTTTTGTTCTGTTAGGAAAAGTCCACTTGGCAAAAGTGAGTTTCTTGAGTTTCGCCACTCATCTGATCCAAGGTAACTCGCAAGCAACAAAGTCAAGTGAAAGCAACGTCATGTGAAGAAACAAGTTTCTGTATTAAGTGAACAATCTAATTTAGTTGACGAGATTAATTTCTTTAACACAATATTTTCAGTTTACTTAATAATATAACGTTTTAAGGTTTAAGTTGTCACAAACCGAAATTTATTACAAACCAAAGTCCAAATAGAAATATAAATTTATTGACCGTTTGGTAAATTTCAAGAAACATCCATGTCGTTGTTATCATTGTCGTTATCATTGTTATACCTCAAATCGTAATAAAATAAGATTTAGAAAGGTTTAATAGAATGCAACGTTACTTTGATATAGTAGAGAAGCTATTTCTAATAAACCTACAAGCAGATGTGGTAGGATAATAATGATAAAGGTTTAAAAAAAAAAAGCATCCATGTATATTCACCAGAGTAGATGTAGCTTTAATTTGATGGTTTTTCTCAATGTACATCCTCCCATACATAAGTTATTCAATTCGTCTCTTGATGATTTGAGTAAGATGATGGTTTTATGAACCCTAGTTACCAATTATACGATGAATTCAGTGCATACTATTGTAACGGGAAAGGGAAGCTAACAGTGCACCAACAATCATAGGATAGCTAGCATCACCTTGTCGTCACCCACCCCAGCAATGGCTTGAAGCTCCAGCTCATATAAATCCTCCCACGTGTTGCTCTTCAATTTACTACATGAAACTCCGTAGACACAATATGACCACCACCCTCCTTTGGCTATATTAATACCCATCAAGTCCAACCACACAACTCTTCCCAAACCTGGCATATCATTACCATCTTAATATAGATTTAACACCCTTTCTTCTCAAACGCTTCAAGCACCTATTATCCAAAGTCTCACAAAACCAAAGCTATCAAACAAATATAGAGACAGAGAGAGAAAATATACAAGAAAAGTAAATCTTCTTATATACTGCTAGAGACGTCCAAAACTCATCATCATATGGAAGTTGAGAAGGCAAAGATGGGATTTGAAGAGACAGAGCTCAGGCTTGGTTTGCCTGGGAACAATGGAGGGCCTGAAGGAGAGGTGGCAAGGAAGAGAGGATTCTCGGAGACTGTAGATTTGAAGCTTAATCTGTCCTCAAAACATCTGGGGACAGATCCAAGTGAAAACTCCAAAGGTTTACACAGGGAAAAGAACCTTCTTGCTGCTGATCCAGCAAAACCTCCTGCCAAGTAAGTTGCAAGCTTTTCAGTTTCTTATCTGCTTCTTCTGTTATCTTGAGTCATATATGTTGTTTCAAGATCATGTAGTGGCCTAAAAACAGAAAGAGAAAGGCTAGTTGCTGGTTTAGGTTAATAACATATTTGAGAGAGAGAGAGGATATACAGTTGTTTTATGATGACCATTTCAGCTAGAGAATAGGTGTAACTGCATAAACTAGATTTCTTGCAAGTGTTATAGTATAGATCTTGATGTCTATTCAAAGGTGAAGCTCGCTGAACTTTGCTGTGGTTGTTTAATTCCGGACTGATAGAACTTGTAGCTATTTCACTATTTGTTATTAAATTGAAGAAAGCACAAGTACACGTAGGCTCACACACACGTATTAATATGGCTTACATCAGCATACTTTTCCCTTCTTCCTGTATTAGTTCCAATTTCCGGCAGCTTATATATCTATTTCCGTAGTGCATATTTGGATATATAAGTTTCACAGTGTTTATCTCTTATATTCTAAGCTGACGATATAATTATACAATCTCTGGGGAAATATACACGACGATTGTATTTGTTTTAAAAAACAGTTAACTTAAGGTGTACTAAGATCCTTGATGAGGTTAAGTTTGAATTAATTAGATTTTGGGAGAAAAGAAAGTTGAAGAAATGAAGTGAGAATTCTATGATCTCAAAGAATGTAACCAAGAAAAATAAAATCGCCAAGAATTGGAAAAAGTAAAAAGTTTTTATTATGACTAGGCACAGTAATGCAGAAAAAAATTTGACTCACTTGCACTAATGTGTTCTTCTAATCGTTGTTGATCTTATTATGCTCAGCCTTTATATTAACGCTAGCTAATCTAATTTGCAAGTTAAACTTTCAGGAATTTATTTTCTTCTTAATTATTACTGATATGCTCAAATGGTGATTTTTTAGGGCACAAGTTGTTGGGTGGCCTCCAGTCCGATCATTCAGAAAGAACATGTTAGCAGTTCAGAAGAGCAGCACTAATAAGGAGAGTGAAAAGGTGATTAATGGAGGAAACCCTACCTTTGTGAAGGTTAGCATGGATGGTGCACCTTACCTCCGTAAGGTAGATTTAAAGATGTACAAGAGCTATCAGGAGCTCTCCGACGCCTTGGCCAACATGTTCAGTTCCTTCACAATAGGTACATGTACATAGACACAAGTACAATTATATGGTTGATATAGAATCATAATCCCGTGATACACGTACAATTATATGGTTGATATAGAATCATACTCCCGTGATGTTAGAATATATATACAGTAAGTTGACATGGAAGTGTTTTGGAACATTGAAGAGAGCATTGGGTCTCAAGGAAAGAAAGATTTCGTCAATGAGGGAAAGCTGAAGGATCTACTTAATGGCACCGACTATGTTTCCACCTATGAAGATCAGGATGGAGACTGGATGCTTGTCGGTGATGTCCCTTGGGAGTAAGTCCCTGTCTTCGTTAGTTTCTTCTGTCTAATCAAAAGCCGTACTGGTGAAACAACTAAATCCTTGTATATTGCTAGATTTTGAGTAGAAACTGAAGTTTGCTTCGTTCTTATTCAACACAGGATGTTTGTTGATTCATGCAAGCGACTGCGCATAATGAAGGGAACAGAAGCTACTGGACTTGGTTAGTTTCAAGTTCCAATCCTTCTACATATCTCTTTGACGTATAGTAAACAAACCCGCTTGACAAATGACTATTAATATTTCTACTAGAACCTCCAAAGTAACGACATGTTTTTCTTTGTTGTTCTTGGAATCCAGCGCCTAGGGCCATGGAGAAACGCAAGAACAGGAGCTAAAGCAGGACCAAGCATCAATACCTGCAGGAAAAGTTGCATAAATTTTGAGCAGGAAGGGTTGATGTGATAAGATGTTACTGTATAATTACTATGTTTGATAAAATATAAGTGAGATACCAGTTGAGTACTATATATATATTTATTGTGGACAGGAACGATAATAACTCGTTGACGCTATCTTCCAAGACTTGGTTATGTGTCTTTTGCATGTTTAGTGTCGATGGTTTGCCTATCAATAACAGTATTAATGATGGACCTATTTGTTGTATTCGTCCCCATTCAATTATTTGTTTATTTTTGCATTATTGTTGCACTACTCATGTACAAACATGAAGCTTCTTGTAGGGTATTAATACAACTTTAATGGGTATGTACAACCTGGCCTCAGATATGTTCCATGCATGAGACCTCTGTTAGAGAAGGGGAACAATAGCATGTGCTTGCTCATAGAGCATTTATTCATTCCCATCAAAATAAGCTGTTTTCTTCTTTCCTTTTTCAAGGATAGCTCGACGAAAATTATACAGTGTCCAGAGAGGTGGGGTTACTGCACAATGTAAAAGAAAGTTTCAAGAACAAGAAACATAAGAATTAATTTGCTCCGAGGCAGGGTACGATTATGGAAAAGAGCATGTTGTGGCTTGACCTGTGGTTCCCTAAGGCAGAGGCGTAGACACTGTATTATTTGACTTTACAGTGTCTGTCCTTCAACGTCTGATACTCTAGGCCTTAAGTGGTGTGGAAAATCACTCGGTCAGCTTTTGACGACTCCGGAGCATAGCATTAAAGAGCATGTTCCTCCGACTCGGAGCCAGTGATTTTAATCTGTACGCTTGAACCTTTAGATTTGATATTAACTTTTTTAATATTATTATCGGTAAAATAGATTTAAAAAACTCTAAAATTTATAATTAAATAAATTTTAATGTTTTAATATATTTATATTAAATTCATTATTTTATAAATTTTTATATTCAATTTATATAAGTACAAATCTTAAATATAACTCTATAAGATATTTATTCACTGGCGGAGATATCCGGGCCAATGCAAGATTTTAAAAAATAAGTATTTTTATTTTAATATTATATATATAAATCTTTGATAACTAAACAAGACCTCCTCTTGAAATGTGTCGCACCACTAACGTCAATGTGATTTGTGAAAGATTGTATGAAGAGGGGTGTTCTAAAATTTTTCTTTCACTGGAGGTGATTAGACATTAACCCCACAAGGTTTTGAACAAATTTCAAGGACAGACCAGTAACAATAGCGACATTGAGAGCAGTCATGAGCTTTTTAGTACCATAGGTAGCTATTGAATTGGGATCTTCCTTTAAAAAGTTAAAAGCGGTGGTCCAATCACTTTCAATGACAGATTTGTATAGTGGCAAGTAACGATCAACACGAGAAGGTAAGTTAAGGCTACCATGTCTGACCATTTTTCTTAATTTTTTGTTCTTCCGTCACGTCTGTTTTTTATATCGACAAGTTTTATAATATTTATTCAACGACAGAACTTAGGAATGTTTCAGCGAATGCATGTATGACCGTTTGATCAATAATTTAACTAAGTTGTTGCAATAGGGAATGAGTTTTTGAGGCTTATGAATAGTAGGGAAAGGAGATCCAATTATTTTTTAGTATATTTAACAACTATCAACTCTTTTATGGAAATAGTAAATATTGGTTCTAACTAATTTTTTATTTTGCAATTATAAAAAAATACTTTAAAAAATTAAGACCGATTGTTCAGTCATCATCGTCTGATTTAAATCAGAATGTTAACAAAGCACCTCCAACATCGAAGGACGTTATTATTGGAGAACTTGTGATTGACTTAGAAAATCTTCCTTCTGATCTAAGATTGAGACCTAATATAATGGAGTATCCTCCTGAAAAATGAAATCAGGTGCGTAGAGCTTATTTATTAAAAAGTCCTTGTCAACCTCGAAATCATAAGTTTCCTTAAACCATGGATGGAGATCGTAAGCGGAGACTTATTGTATCATAGTTTGATGATTTCAAGGATTGGTTGGAATATAGTGTTGAAAAAGATACTGCATATTGCTTATATTGTTATCTTTTTTCAGTTGACCGTGAAAGAAAACATACTAATTTTGTAACTAAGGGTTTTATTGCTTGGCGAAAGAAAACAAGATTAAGAGAATATGTAAGAAATCATGACTCTAATCATAATAAGCGTCGAATTGCTTGTGAAAATTTAATGAACCAATCCCAATCTATTAAGTCAGCTTTTTCAAGGCAATTAGAGAAATCAAAAATTGAATATCGGTGTAGGCTAAATGCATCAATAGGGTGTCTTCGTTATCTCTTGATGCAAGGGCTGCCTTTTCGGGGGAATGATGAGTCTGAGAATTCAACAAACCAAGGGATGTTGGATCCTGTTACCCGGAACCCAACTCTCTTGCTTACTTATGAAGCCTTGAGCTTAATCGTGAATCTTGAGCGTGCGTGCCTATAACCATGAAGGGTTATAATTTTTTTTTCATTCTTAATCCCTTTGAACCCTTAAAGAAATTATGAATACATCTTCAATCTTAT
>JANVCL010000009.1:13559899-13570233 GCA_026546855.1 Erythroxylum incrassatum
CTATGTAATTTAATGTATGTTTGCCTGAATTGTTTACTAGAAGTTTTCGTATGCTTTGATTTGTTGTACTATTTTGTATGGCATTCATATATCCTTCCAGATAGTATGTGAGTGTTACATTAAACTTCATTTCTTGCATTCTTTGTCCCGTTTTTACCCCTAGTTTATCTCCTTTACTTCCACGAAGGCAAATAAAGGTTGAGAAATTAAATTTTGCAAAAGTTTAAAAGGAAACATCTATATCAATGGTTTGTTATGCAAAAGAAGAAACCAATAAGAATATGTGGTATCTCAACACTAATTGCAGTAATCATATGTGTAGAGACAAGTAAGTTTTTCCAACTTAGATGAATCAATAAGAGATAACGTGAAGTTTAGGGATGATCATATGGTATTTATTTTTATGAAAAGATATATCATTCAACCAAAAGGAATGATACTCAATTAATTTCTAATATTCCTTTTGTTCAGATTTGAAGACCACTCTTCTAAGTATTGATCAATTGTAAGAGAAAGATTATGAGATTTCTATCAAAGATGGAGTGTGTAGAATTAAAGATACAAATTTGGATTTGATTACTCGTGCTATAATGACTACAAAAGAAATATTTCCCCTTTATACGAAAAATACTAGCAAATTGTGATTCCCAACAAAATTAAAAGAGGTAGTTTGGCTATGAATTTTTTTTAATCTTCATTTGAATTTTGGGGGCCAAAAGAAACTTTAATAGATGGTCTTCCAAAATTTTCAGGTCCCTAAAATTTCATGAAGATTGTGTTCTTAGTAAACAATACTGAGTTCATTTCCCAAAGAAACAATTAACCAAAGTAGAAAGTTGTTAGAGAATGTACATTTTGAAAATTGCGAACTAATCAATCTTATTGCAAATGGAATAAACAATATATTATTACTTTTATTAATAATATCGTTTGAAAACATGGGTACTTCTTACAAGAAAAGTATGAAGCTTTAATAGATTTAAAAAGCTATAAAGCTATTGTTAAGAAAAAGCTATAAAGCTATTGTTAGGTTCAATTCAACTATTGCAAACAATTGGATAAATTTGTCAAGTTTTTCAAGACAAAAACATTGTGAAAATTCTTTTAACAAAGAGCAATGTACCAAAGACCTTTTGGCCTTAAACTAAAAACTAGAATATCTATATTTTAAACATGATTCCAACTATAACAATTTGAAATATGGGGTAAAAAGAAGCATGAAACAGAAGAATACCACATGTAAGTCACTGAAACTTTTTTTGGCATATTCTTTATGCTCATATGCTATATAAGAAGATAAACAAGTTATATGAAAAAGAGAAAATGCATTTTTCTCGATATTAATGGTTATTCAAAATCTCACAAGTTATGTAATCCCAATACCAAGAAATTTTTCATTACTTGAGATGTTTTTATGAAAGAAATATGGCTATAGGATGAGAATGGAGCATAATAACATATGCCAATTGAAAAAAACGAAGGGGCTTAATTTCGCGAACTTTTCGATTCGTTTCTGGCAAACAAAAAATCAGAAAAATTAAAAAAACAAAAAATAAATCAACACCAGAAATTTGTTAACGCAGTTCGGCACACCTTGCCTACGTTTACGGAGCCCTCACCCAGCTTAATCACTTTCACGAAAGTACAATAGAATTACCTAAGGCTTTACTGAGCCGACCCACTCAACCCTTGACACTATCACTCAACCTCACTTTCCGTGAAAGAATTTCACGCCCAATAACACGATCGACTCGTGTTAACCTCATCAGAGGATTTTTCAAATTATTTCTACTCAAAAACAAAGACAAATAAAATCAAGAACGTAACAATTTCAGTTCTAAAATTTATCACCAATAATCCAAGTTGCCGCATCAACAGTATGTGGACTGATCTATGATAAAGTCTACATTATGCATCAAGTGTCAATCAACGAAAAACATCCAGCAACAACATCAACTACGCTTTACCATTGAACTGCTTGTCGAATATAACACAGTCGTATACTGCAACACCAAAGGAGCCTTACACAAAAAGCTCAATCAAGAGATAAAAGACAGCAACACTCCAACCCACTTCAACAGCATCCATACGAGATATTTTTCACTCAAAAGAAACCTGGTAATTGCGCAGCCACCCAGCCAATACACCCACACAATTAACCACACAGTACCACAGACCAATGCACCCTACGTCATCAGAATAAGGAAGCCCAACTACAAGAAGCCACGTCAGCAAGCAAATCTCCAAAGTCACGCAATCTGCACAAATTACCTTTTTAACAAATCCTTTTCAAATAGAGATAAAAACAACCACCGTGAATTATGCTGATTCAAAACCCAAAACATCATCTGCTTCCAAAGGGGGGCAATCTTCAATAGTTATTACGAAAATTCCCAAATCCAATTAAAATGCCAAAAATAAAAACTAGGATATATTCAAAAATAAATCCTAACACCAACAAATTTTGATGAAGAGATTGACAATGAAGGTCAATCATTTATGGAGCAATTGCAACAACACGATGATATTCAGAATGAGTCAGCTAGAAACTTACCTTGGAACAAAGGCTTGAAAGACTAAAAGTGAGACCAACATGGAGGAATGATTATGAGGTAAAAAATATGATGAATGCTTACAAATTTTCCTTAACCTTTAAATGAGCATTCAATCAAACAAAATGGAGGAAGAAAATGTATAATGAAATTACAACCATTGAGAGAAAAATACTTTGGGAGTTAATTGAATTTTCAAAAGAATAGATGAAATTGGTATGCAATGAGTCTACAAGACAAAATTGAAGGAGAATGATGAAGTTAATAAATATAAAGCATGCTTATTTGTTAAAAACTATATACAAGATTTATAACCAGATTAATGATTTCATTAGTATTATAAAATTTATAGCCTATATACCAACTTGACGTGAATTCAACATTTTTACATAAAGACTTGAAGGGGTTTGTATTTTTGTATGGCCTAAAATAAGTCTCATGGGGATGGTATAGCATAATGAAGCTTACATGTTTTTAATGAAATATTTAAAGGAGGTCCTTATGATGATACTCTCTTTGTTAAGATGAAGGATGATGGAAAGATGCTTACAATTTGCTTGTATGTAGATGATTTGATTTATACTTAGAATGATAAGGTCATGTTTAATATATTTAAGGAGTCTATAATGGCTAAATTTAGTATGTTTAGTCTTAGAATAACTTACCATTTTTTTTAGTATAGAGGTTGGTTAATCTATTGTAAATATATTTATTTTCATAAAGCGAATATATACAAGACATTTTAAACAAGTTTAGAAAGAAGGCTTGTGTAGTCTTGACCATACACCAAAATAAACAAGTATGAAATTTGTCAAAAATCTCTAAATTGAAGACACTCTTTACATACAAATCGTGGGAAACTTGATCTATTCAACCATAACAAGACGACATTCAAATGTATTGTAAGTTTCATTAACAAGTTCATGGAATATCCAAAGGAACGCATTTTCTTGATGCAAACAATGTTTTAAACATTTTCAAGATATTATTAATTATGAAATATTTCATAAAAGAAATGCAAGATCAAATTTATTTGAATTTATATATAGTGATTATGCTAGAAATCCTGATGATTAAAAAAATACATCTATGTCTTTATAATGATATATTTAGTTTGTATCTCTTTGATGAATGTTTATTGAAAAGGCCTCTTTGTTAACGAATAAAGATGCCAGAAACGGTGTTGATCTTTGATAGAATAGTGGGCAGTTGTAAAGCAGCTTGAGCACATGACTATGAAATCATGACAACTTTATATTCCATTGGAAGAATCTGCTAAACTACAAACTCATTGGCTTGTGTTTCTTTTTCTTTTAAAAAGAAAAGGGGGAATTACAGGATTAGTCATTGGCTGGGTTTTTACTTGGAAGCGAGGCAATTGAACAAGGGAGGTGGACCTGGGGCCGTTGGAATTGAAGCAGATCATAACCCCCAAGAAGCATGTACAGTATAGGGCTTCACCCACATTTCAATCCACAAGCACTTTACAAGGCCGTATAGGAATCCTTCTCCGCTTCTTATCATCGTCAAAGGGCTGCAAGGTAGAAGCCCCCCTGAATCAGACAGCCTTAACAATGGTGCAGTTTCAAGCTATTTTTTCTTTTATTCTTGTAGCATAGCGCTTTAGAGCTAAATCTTATATACAAACTGTATAATCCTTTAAGGGTCGATAGTGTACAATAAGGTAATTGTCATTATTGTGAACAAGAATCACTAGCGCACCTGGATTGCGAAATTCGGAACCCCAACTCTTTTCGATCCGTCAGCTAGGCGTTTAGAGGATAAATTATTTTCTGCTGATGCAAACTTGTCATTAACCTGTAGGATATGTTCAATCATTAAAA
This sequence comes from Erythroxylum incrassatum, assembly GCA_026546855.1. Classification (NCBI taxonomy): domain Eukaryota; kingdom Viridiplantae; phylum Streptophyta; class Magnoliopsida; order Malpighiales; family Erythroxylaceae; genus Erythroxylum; species Erythroxylum incrassatum. Next base: position 13,564,296 of record JANVCL010000009.1, read on the forward strand.
ACAAAATCAATATAAAGCCACCAGCTCCTATCCAGTTTTATCAGCACTCAAATCAAATGCAGTTTCTCTTCAGGAAGGTTACTCCTTTTCCTGAGCTCTTTCCATGAAAAACGTTTCAAATTAACCACAAATCCAAATATGAGATAGTTATATCAGTAATCACCTGGCTTTGAATGGCCGCAATCAATAGTTCGTCACACCCTGAAGCATGGACGCTTCTTAATCTTGGGCATTGAATAACCAATGTATCTAGGAGTATAAACATGATCTTGTTAGCTTCCTCTCATACATAGTGAAAGTGCATAATTTAGGTCATTGTTCAACCAAGTCATTCAGCAACTTTAATTTACAATACCTGGATGCAAGTTTTTGCAGGAGTTTAAATTGAGATCATTAAGTTCTGGACATGTTAAGTACAACCCCTGCATTCAAGTTTGCAAAGTGAGAACCAAGGATGCTGAGATCCAACCCTGATAATGTTTTCTGTAAACAAAATCTTACATTTAAGCTAGAACAGCCCCATAAGCTAAGTTTTTTCAAGTGGTCGTGTTTAATGAAGAGTTTATGGTATATAAGGTGTGATTTGTTTTGAAATGACGACCGCAACTCAGAATCACAGGTTTCATCAGAAGTTGGATGCTGATCACATACGGTCATTCCACAATCCATAAGTTCAAGAAGAGGCAACTGGGCAGTGGCAAATTGGATTCCACCTGTGATACAAACGACACAACAATTAGTAGGGCTCGTGGAGTATAGAGCATCTTTATAATTACAAAATCCACTATATATTTAGATTACTTGAAGTGATGTTACGACAAAGTGCAAGGAGGAGCCTGGACAGTGTTCCAGGGAAAACATTGCAGATCATTCCAATGCCACTGTCACTTATACTAGACCTGAAATCAAATATCAACATCATATAAGTAATCACAAAAGTAGAATCGTGCAGGCTTTTCAATTATTATGCATACATTTTGAACTCAGTAGGAGTTTGGTCCCAAACATACCCACTTAGATCAAGCAATTCTAATTTTGAATAACTTGAAGCAATGGCAGCAACCGATGCGTCAGTGATTTCAGTTCCAAGAACTAGAGAAAGCATTCGCAAGCCCCTAAAGTCATGGAGCAATCAAGTCAACGTCATCTTACGTTTGTACTACATGCCAGTCAACAATTTAGGAAACATTTCGTACTTCTTGCAGAAAAGTATTTGCAACTGTTCTTTTACAAACCTCAAATTAGCATCTGTCAGAGCAAGAACAGTAGCATGCGAGAGCCGAGCTGATACAATGTGTATTTTTTGCAACCTAGGACAGGTCCTTCCCAGGTTCTCAACCATAGCTGTAAGGTCTGTACTCTCATTTTCTTGGCGTGAAAAATCGAGGGATATCTCTCTCAAGTTTGGACAGTTAAAGACCTAGAAAGCGTAGCAAAGTTGGCCAAACATATATAAACTAAAACGCCAAATCAGCTTCCATAAGCGATAAAAATTCGGAGGTTGTATTAAACTGCATTTCGATGCACTATTCCAAGATGCAACGCTTGACATCAGAGAAAGATTGCACCTTACTTGCTGAAAGAAAGATAACAAAAAAATTTACCATCTTAGTCAGAGAATGAACATCTGAAAGCCAAAGTGTAGAAAGACTTGATGAACAGAGGACTAAACTCCCAAGATTAGAACATCCTTCCATTTTAAGGCTTGTAAGGCAACGTTTATCGGCAACAAACCGACCCAATTCATCACTGCACATCCAAACAATAGAAAATGACACAACACGTCAGCCCTTCTTCATTTTCCATCCCAAACATATGTAGGAACATATGGCATCACCCAAAGATCTGAAACTGAAGGTTGCTGATATGCTCTGAACTTAACATTTTATTTAGTTTAACACGAATATAAAAAGCTAGAGTAAGGAATTGTTTGTCATTTCAGTCGTGATTTTACCACCAGTACCATCATCCATTTCCAATACATTTCATCCTATTCACTTGACACATACACGGAATACAGAGCTAAACACCACCACCATAACAATGAAAGAATTCACTAGCTAGAATATAAATCATGTACAAGGAAACAAAAGGCACGGCGAACAAGTTGTACAAAGATTATACCCAGAGATCCTATTCACTGAAGCAGCAGATGTATGTATTTCCATTAACTCCAAATTGTGGCAAGAAAACGCAATGCAAGCCAACGTTGTCGCATCTACATCCCTGCAACAGCCAAGCAATAGCGTGAGATAGATTTGAGGGGAAAAAGAAACAAAATCAGCAACTTAATTCTGTGCAAACCATCTTGTTTGCCCTTGGAAAGCAATAATGTTCAATAGTTCAATAGTTTGTTAAGTTTTTAATTTGATCACTGGCGTCAAGTCCTGCGTTGACACATAGATCGAACAGTACCACGCGCATTTTCTTGGTTTTTCATCATTAAACATTACATTATATTCGTTAGTCGAATGTCCTTTTAATATCAAGTCGTTGTCTTTTTGGTTTCTCGGATGCTGGAGTGTTAATGACAATAATTCAGAAGTCCACTGAGCCAAACACTTGAACTCGAAAACACCATATATCCGATACAGCAGAAAAAAATTTAACCTTTCCATCCTCAAACTAAGCTTAACAAGTCCAGGACATTTCTGCAACACAGATCCAACAAGCCCCAGCTGAGCTTTAGAAGGAACACTAAGCCTAAGCTCCTCAGCTGCCCTCCAAAGCCTCCTCGCAATGTCCCTCCACCCTTTACACACCATCGCGGCGGCCAGCAGCTCCGCCGGCGGCAGCCTCCTGAGCACTTCCCACAAACAGCTCCCGGGCAACCCTCCAGAACAAGGACCCAGGAGATCCGACTCCGGTTCCTCTACGTCAACCTCAGACGAGTCGCATTTTAGATCAACATCGTCAAAAGACAACGCTCGCCGGAGATGCGAGTACTGTTGACGCTGGGCAGGATGGTGCCGGGAGGAGGACTTGGGAGTGGCCGTGGCCGGAATGTGGCACACATGGCCCTTCTTAGGGAGGCCACATCGGCCGCAGTTATAGCTACCGCGAGGTTTCTTCTGAAGATTTTTGGCGTTGTCGCTGAAATCGAAGGTGGAGCCATCTGGAGTAGCGGGGGATATGTGAGACTGGTGATGGTGCATGGTGATCGGCGGCGAGAGAGAATGTGGAGATAGTGAGACAGAGTGCGTGTTGAATGTGGAAGATAAACATGGGATTGGTCGGAAAAAGAAGCGGGAGATTTACGCTCCTTTCGCGCCTTGGCGTGTTCGAGACTTCGAGTACAAGTAAAAATACAATGGAGCGTGGTTAGGTGAATCATGAAATGACCATTTTGCCCCTTGCTTTTGCATGTCTTTTGGAGGTTAAGAGTTAAGACTTCCACTCCTTTTTTTTCAAACCTTCTTGTTAAAATAGAAGCAAGTACTTTGATATATAGACTTTACTGTGTATTTTTTATTTTTTATTTTTATTGTTATTTATGTTACTTTATTATTTTGTTCTTTTTTCTTATAAGTAATTCAAAAAGAATTTCTTTAGTAATTAAAAATAAAGTTGCGTAATATTAAATTTCTCTAAACTTCGCACTTTTGCAAAAAACCAAATTATGGATAAGTTGATAATTAGTTTCAATTCATCTCGACTAATCTAATATATTCTTCGCATTCATAGAAGTATACTTATATTTCTACTTTATAAATATGATATTTTCTGGGCATTTTTAATAATGTCAAGTATTATTCTTATTTTGACATTTCTAATTGATAAAGTCTCAGTAATTTAAGTATAATTTAACTACGCATTTAATATAACTAAAATTTTCTTAATTGGGTCAATAAGATTATGAAAAAAAAGAATCATTCAATTTTTATTTGTTATTTTATGCACAATGAATTTGCTTGGATGAATATATAATTTTCTTTTAATCTCTCTCGTTATCGTTAAGATATTGGAGAGGCAACTCAATTTATTCTACTTTTTCATTAGGATTAGTTTTTGTTTATATATTTTATAGAACTCTCGTTTTGTATATCACATGAGATTCTTTGTCCCATTATAATGTTTCAATCATATACTGCTTCATTTTTTATCTATATAATATTTATATAGATCCTATATAAAGATGTAGATGAAATTTAATCAAAGAGGATCTGTTATTTTCCCATCTCCTTATTTACGCGGGAGGTATAAATGTTTTCTAAGCTCGTCTACTCCCTGATATGTCAAATCACTTTCGGGAATCTTAAAACACGGGTCTACATTCCTCCAACACGCAGTTATCTGACGCCTGACGGTGGTTGGAATCGATTATTACTAGCAGAGGAATGCTGCGCAGCTGTGTAATAATAATTTCCTGTTAATTTAATATGTTATATTATTATATAGTTTTAAAATGTGGAAAATTTTAAAATTCAGAATTAAAATATCTCAAAATTAAAATTTGTAATTAAACTATAAATATTTTAAATTTGTAATTCGTAAAATGAGTAATAAAATTATAAAAATTTTAAATTTCTAAGAGAAATTTTATTTAAAAGGTTTAGATATATTATATTGAAAATATAAAAGTTAGAATATAACAAGTCAATAATATATAAACTATATAAAAAATTCAAAAAATAAGCTTAAAATAAATAAATACTGTGTAATTTAAATTTTTATTGCAAGATTGTGAATATTTAAATTTATTAATTTATATTAAAATATATAAATTTAATATAAAAAGGAAATAGATAAATTTAGTTAGTAAAAATATGGAATGACAAAAAAAGCAAGAGATGAAATACTAAAAAAAACTTAAGAATATATAAGTCGAGATGTCAAAAATAGATTATTAAAATTATTTATTTGAGTGGTAAAATTTTAAAAATGTAAAATGTTTTGTTACAAATTAAATATTAATCAAGGTTTTACAAAGTTGATAAATTCATTTAATACGTTGTCAGAAAGTTATAAATATTTAACCAATTAAGATAATAAAAAAAGTTAACATATGATATTATTTAATATATAAATGAATATTGTGAAATTTTAAAATTTGGCATAAAATTATGAGTATTAAAATTTTAAAATGTATATTAAGAAAAAAATTATGATAGAAATATTAAACATATATAATTTTGAATACTAAAAATGAATAATTAAAATAAGGTTTGAAAATTTTAAATGCAAAAATATTAAAAATACATAAGTAAGAACAAAAAAAATGAAAAATTCAACGCAGATTATGTATTATGAAATACCACAAGTAAATAGAAATGTAAAAAATGAAATTAAAAAGTAATAGTCACGGGTATGACTTATTTAAGTTATACTTGTGACTACAAGTAGTTTTGAAAAGTCACACCCGTGACTATAAGATTTCACGGGTGTGAGTCACACCCGTGACTAGAAATTTGTAAATAAAAATTGAAATTTTTTGAACATGTTTTAATTTAAATTGCGTATTTTGATTGCAAGATAATTTTTATTCTTATGTAAACTAAAATTATAAAATTTGCATTTTAAAATAAATGCGAAGAGTAAAGAAATTCAAATAAAATTAAGACAGTTACAGATGTAAGTTATTTAAATTAGAATCATGGGTGTGAATTATTCAACTTACAACCATGAGTAACAAATAAATTAAGGCAGTCACAGGTGTGAAGTATTTAACTCACACCATGAGTAACAAATTTAGAAGAAATCTTAAATAGCTAATTTAAATGAAGTAAGTTTTAAATAAATCTAAAATTTTTTGGTTAACTGAAATTTAATCACTATGTTTTTTTATCGTGAAAAATAGTGACTTAATTAATTAAAAAAACTCGTGACTGAGTTAATCAAAATAAAATAAGAGAAAAAGTTTTTAAAATTTTTTGTTGGGTTTGGGTGAGCAATCACGGTAGGGATGGCAACGGGGCGGGTATGTCATCCCCGTACCCGC
>JANVCL010000009.1:13597693-13614381 GCA_026546855.1 Erythroxylum incrassatum
AACCCATCAAATCTCCACAATTATCAAGAAACATCGAAAACCCATAATTCTTTTCTCATAATTTCCTTAAAGCATAATTACTTCCATTACACAATGCATATATAAAACACTGATTTTATATCCTTTCTTATTTCTAAATTCCACCGAAAGATCGGGGTCCAACATTCAATTATTATAAAAACATAATTTCTTAAATTTTGAATTTAAAAAAGATTCAAACTAATCTAAATTAAAGTTAAAATCAAATTTAAAATTGAATTAAATTTGAAAAAAAGAAATTCAATAAAATTCTTAACATGTAGTTATGTACACTAAATTCTGCCCAAACAATTCAAATCAAATTGAAAATTGAAAATGTATAAATAGGCTTAATTTGATTTAATTTATTATGTAATTTATTTATAATTTAGTTTTTAATTGTAAATTGTAATAATCCAATCCAATTAAATTTCAAATACTGACATCAGGCCAGGACTTTTTATGAACTTCCAATTTCAAACCAAACAGATAAACTCATGAACAAGACACAATCAGTCAACAGATAAATAAGTTAGATAAATAGCGTACTTCGTCTATTTCATTCAAAATCAAATCCAACTATTCACAAAAGATACTTTCAATTTCGTCCAACCATTTACAAAATTCACCAACTTCTAACCATTCACGACATCACAATGTCAATTCACAAATGCAATTCAATTTCAAGAGTAGGAAAATCTAAAACACACCCAAAAATATCACAAATTTGGTGGTCGTGTCAGGTTTATGGTGGATCGAACTCAGGTCGGTGAAAACCAAATCTGGTTTCTCTGGAAGATGAGCTACCTCTTGCCTCCTTGAGCAAGCAACGATGGCGGAGGTGGACAGAGCTAACAACAGGCGAAGGATAGGCAGACTGAGGCAACAGGAGGCGAAGTTGAGGAGGAGAAGGAGGAGAGGCGTGGTGGAGAGGGAGGTGGGCAAACCAATGGGCGGGGGAGGTGGCGATGAGTGACAGTGAAATAAAGAGAGGGCGAGAGAGAGAGAATGGTGTGCAAGAGAGAGGACGAGAGATATTGAGAGAGAGAGAGAGAGAGAGAGAGAGAGACAAAGTTGGGGGATGCTTAGTAAAAAAACTATTTTTTTGCAATTTAGTCCCTACAGTTTTCAAATTTTACAGCATCATCCAATATTTTATTAGTATTTCAAATACCAGTCGATATCTGGCGAAATTATCCAGTACTAACCGATATTCATACTTGCCACCATAAAGGGTGGTACCGTTTTGTCTTTTAACAGGTATAGTACCTTTCGATTAGTACTGACCGGTACAAAATGGTATCCTTAATATTGCCCTTTGGGCTTGTTTGAGGAAGATGAACAAATTGTTTTCTTTTTCTTTTTACGTGTATATCTTTTTAGCCTCCACTAGCTGTGATGAATCATTATTAATTTAATAATCCATAATCATTCACACTTTTCTTGTATTGCGCTTTACATTTAACTTTTGATGTTTTTATATTGTTTTCTCTTTCGAATTATTGCCTGTTTGTCCGTTTTCCCTTTTCTTTTTGGTCCCCGATCACTTTATCCCTCTTTCAAGTCTTCAAAGTTTCATTTCCAGCTACAAAAACTATTTTATTTGGTAAGTCTTTGCTGAAAGAGGAGATATAGGACAATCAAGTTCGTCTTAAAGATTATTTCCTAAATATTTCTTTGTTCTCAAAAATATTTTTTTATTAACAATCGCAGAAATTCATTAATCTAGAACATCAGAGGGTGGTCAGTGGTGAGGTCAAGTTACTGTCAGCTAGCAAAAGAGTCCCTTGATTATAATTTCTTGGAGCAAACTGAATAGAGAAAAGACGACGAAAGTAGATGCAAGTTGTCACGCCTTGATCCCAATGCAGGGAAATGTGTCCTGAGGCCTGGTTTTAACTTGTCTGGCACCCATTACAGCAATTACACAGTAAACACACAAAAGTGGCGAGTCACTTTCTTTGCTTGATCTAGAAGTCAGGAATTGAATCTATACTTTATATCTATAAAACAACAACGGAATTTATTATCGGATTTCACACAAAAGATTTAACTATGTAGAGTTTACATATATCCCGGAAGAACATAACATAATTTGACAGAAAACCTGTCTCACACAAAAGATTTAACTATATATGTAGAGTTTACATATATCCTGGAAGAACATAACATAATTTGATAAACCTTTAAAAGAAAACAGAAAATCTGTCGACACAAGAACAACTCAACTTTTCTCTCCGACTGCCACAAGTTTCCTTCAACTACCTATTCTGTTTTCTTCTCATTTGCCTTTCACATTTTGTTACAGGTGTAGGAAGAATTCTTTTTAGATTAACGTTTATAAATCAGGTAGTCTAATTAAATCAGTTAAAGTCAACATGTTCACATTGGATAAATCTTCTCATTGACATTTATAAATTACACATTTTAAACTAAAATTAACATAATCCTATCTTAACTAAAAGTTAGGGGTTAGATCCTTGATTTCGGGTATGGAGTAACCTTAAATTCTTGGGCCAGCTATCCCACTCTGTGGGGTGCCTACAAACTAGCGAGGGGATTAATCATTGGGCCCGCCGATAAATACCCTGGTTCAAGACAAGAAAAAAAAATTAACATCGATCAATTATTTTTTAAAATTAAAATTAGTTACAGGACAGCCGAAAAAATCTTGGCCTGACACCTTCAACCCCCAGGCTCCAGAGATATTCCGTAAGACACTTCCTCTTCAATCTTATATATATTCGTGCTTCCTCCCGTAGACAGCAACAAAGACATTTTTAGCATCTCCATACATTTCTACAAAAGATCAAATCTGTGAGCAAAAAGTCTACCTTTTCGTACCTAAAGAAAAATACATGGCCTGCTCTTGGCTCAAGTCTTGTTTGCTCTTGTTATGCACCCTACTTGCCGTTGTTGTTTCTGGGTCTAAAAGAAATCTACCTATCGTAGCCTTTGATGAAGGATATACCCAACTTTTTGGGGACGATAATCTGGTTATTCGTAGAGATGGAAACACAGTCCACTTGTCTCTAGATGAAAGAACAGGTCATATATTTTGTGTTCTTGTTCTCTTTATTTCTCCTCCTCCCTTCTTCTGTCTCCTTATCACCCGTTTCTCTTTCTCTCCCTGTGTCGGTTTCATTGGTTGATTTTGATAGAGTTTTATTTGGGGTTCTGTGCAGGTTCTGGATTCGTATCTCATGACCTGTATCTCCATGGATACTTCAGTGCATCTATCAAGTTACCTGCTGATTACACTGCTGGAGTTGTGATTGCTTTTTATGTGAGTATTCTAAAATAAGACTCGGAGTGAAAATTGATGGGCAGTTTTAAACGTATCTTTTTGTTACTTATAGTTGATTTGTTATTAAGCTTGATGTCCTGCAAACTTTTAGCCCCGAAGCAATTGCTTACTCCAGAAAAAAAAAATCAATTAATGGTTCTTTAACTTTGCATCTTTTGTTTTCCGATACCAAAGTTATAGTATTCTATCTTTTATAAAATCTATGAAGCCATATCAACCAGATGGTTATGTATCTGGTTCTTTTTAAAATTTACGCTCATTTTGTGTTCATTTCTTTCTTGTACCAACCATATTCCCAGTGTTTTCCAATAGTGTTTCCAGTTCAGCCAATTTGTGCAATGAACCAAGGCTTATTTTTGCGATATTAGTCTGTCCCTTAATGAACTCTGTTTATTAACAGTTTAGCAGACCTAACTCTGTATGAACTCCACAGTTTTGACCAAGATAGCATTAGTCAAAAACCACCTACTACGGTTTCTTTTCTCTTTTTTGACAGATGTCAAATGGCGACATTTTTTAGAAAAATCATGACGAGATTGACTTCGAATTTTTGGGCAATATCAGAGGCAAAGACTGGAGGATACAGACAAATATTTATGGCAATGGTAGTACCAGCGTTGGTAGGGAAGAGAGATATGGCCTCTGGTTTGATCCATCTAATGACTTCCATCAGTACAGCATTCTATGGACTGATTCCCAGATCGTGTAAGCCAAATTTACTACACTGTCTTCCTTTCTCTTAAGAGCAAACGTGTGTAGCGTGAATTTTTTGTGTGTCTTAAGTTGTTCTTGTTCATGGTATTCACTAATGACTTCGTAGAGTATAATGTGGAAATTTACATTTTATGGTGTTTAAAATTGATACATTTGTTATGGAGTAGAGGCAGACACTTGTATATGAGAAATAGTGCAGGAAGTTGTGTTCTTTTGTTTCTTTTAGTTGTCCCTGTTTTGTCAAAACAAGTTAATCTCTTAACTGGAAAAGGGCAGGAAAAATGTGTGTTTGAACTTCAGAATCTTTTCTCAAGGATAAGAATCTAATAAATAAAAGACATTGATGCTATGGGAGCCTTCCACCCTTTGTATTTGTTTGAGATAACTTGTTTTTGAAGGACGACTCTGGTTGGATGTGGAATAGAATCAGTTCTGCCTTTTCCCTTCATGTTTTTACTTGTGATTACTGAATGCTTTATGAGGGCAGCTTCTCTAGTGTAAGTACAAGTAAACAACCATCGATGGCGTTTCACGTTACTAATGGAAAAAGAACATCTTGCATTTTACCCGGTATTCTAATTTTCTGCTACTTGGTCTGTTTTGCCTGGCAGATTTTATGTAGACAATGTTCCTATTAGAGAGATTGAAAGAACAGTGTCTATGGGCCTCGAATTTCCTTCTAAGCCAATGTCTTTGTATGCAACAATATGGGATGGATCTGATTGGGCAACCAATGGAGGCAAATATAGGGTGAATTACAAATATGCACCCTATGTCACGGAATTTTCAGATCTTGTGCTTCATGGCTGCGCTGTTGATCCGATGGACCAGTCCTCAAAATGTGACACTACACATAGTTCTCAAGCAATCCCTACTGGTATCACAACCTCACAGAGAATTAAGATGGAGAGTTTTAGGAGAAAGCATATGACTTACTCTTATTGCTATGATCGGGCCCGATACAAGACTCCCCCACCCGAGTGTGTGCCAATTGCTCAAGAAGGCAAGAGGCTCAAATCATTTGATCCTGTAACATTTGGTGGAGGCCGGCGCCATCGTGGAAAACATCATCCCCAGAGTCACTCAAGCAATGTTGAGGCCAGTTCAATGTGAGAAAGATATGCAATACTCCTATTATCTTCATGACTACCAATCTTATTGTGCTCTTCTGTATCATTTAGTTTTGAGGTCAGCTTTTCGTTTTCTTTTTTGTGGATACAGAAGAGTGTAGATTTATGTCGAGTGCCAAGGATGTTTGGTTGGTGATGGATCTTTGTATAGTTTATACCAATATATTTCCAGTTGTTTAGTTCTATTCTTATTATTAATGTTGTCCCTAGCTCTTTTGCAGGTTAAATCTAGTGATGATTTGATGTACTTTTTAATTTTTGCTACCCATCATGGATTCAATTAAAAAAAACATAGCAGCTTATGGTGGAGTCACTATAATACGCGTTAGGTATGGGTTTTATTTGTATTTTGGCCTTAAATGAATGTCATCAGGCATTTTTTGTCATTTATTCATCTTCTTCTTTACACTTATACGTTTATTTAATAATATAGTTTAATCAAGTCCTAGAAATAAAAGCAAAATGCTCAGAAAAATGTCTTTGTTCGGTCTAGAGTCTGTGGCCCTGTGTGTCTTGTCAGCTAATATTTTAAAACTCAGACTTGTCATTTTCAGAAGACATTTTGTGTCTAAGTAATCGGGATTCAAGGTTCGTTAAACATGATATGCTGTGAATCCGATGCATGGTTGTTTCAAGCCACTATTTGTTGTCTGCTAATATTTTAAAACTCACTTGTCATCCTCAGAAGACATTTTGTGACTAGGTAATTGGAATTCAAGGTTGGCTAAACATGATATGCTGTGAATCCGATGCATGGTTGTTTCTGCCATTATTGTTGGACGACTTGTTTTTTCACCCATCGAAATCAATCACCGCATGTCTCTGAAACGAAGGCGTCTGGTTTGTTCCCAAAGCTTCGAAATAGAGGCCTAAAAGTAGTACTTTTCGTCTTTGTTGATTGAGGACTTCGGTTTATTACTTTTCGTCAGATATTATATAGGTTGCTTTTATGGCTTTCAGAATCAGAAATCAAGGACAAAATTGAAGTTACAATTCCGCAGTCATTGCAATTTCGTGTTTTATTTTAAAGAATTCATACATGTATTTATGGATAGAACGTCAATTGTTAAGACTAAACTTTTAGTAAATTATCACAAGTGCAATCAAACTTGTAAGTCTTTTATCTTTAACAAGGCTAGCGTTTAATTTCATGTGGATAGATCTTGGTAATTGGGGTTGATTGGCTCTATTCTCGTTTTCAGTTTTTATTTTCATTCTTTCTGATAAAAAAATTAAAACTTTTTAGTTTTTATTTTCACTCTTAAAAATTAAAACTTGTTTGGTTCAAATTTGTAGTTAGTTAATATTTGTGAGATCCCACGTTAGTTAGAGAAGAGTACGAAGTACACCTCAAAAGGATACGAATATTTCTTTCTCATAAACATGTTTTTTTGGGTGGGAGAAGAGTGAAATCGTGAAAGCCTTAACCTGATAGATAACCAAAAGCATACAATATCTATAGACGGATGGTTTGAGCTGTTACAAATACTATCAGAGTCGGCTCCTAACCTGTTGTGCCAAGGACTCTAGGCCCTAAGGAGGGTAAATTGTGAGATCCTACATTAGTTGGAGTGGAGAACAAAGCACGCTCTATATGGGTATGAATGCCTCTTCCCTATAGACGCATTTTTCTAGATGCGGGAAGAGCAAAACCGTGAGGGCTTTGATCCGACGAGTAATCCAAAGCGAACAATATTTGTGGCTGGATAGTCTGGGTTGTTACATTATTTGTAATAAAAACTTGTTTGATTTTATCATATTTTATTTTATTATTGGATATTAATACTTTATTCTAATAAAATTAACTTCTCCATATATCAAATTTCAACCTAAATTAATTAACCATAATTATTAAAAATAAAAGGATATAAATATTTGTTATAACTAAACAAATTTATACATCAATCATAAGTAATAAGATTCTAATATAAAAATAAAATTACATTAACTCCTTCTATTTAAATAATTAAACAATTCTTTTAATAATGTTAATGATGATTACTATAAAAATGTATTATTTTGTGATAAAAATAATAAAATTACATTATGTTTAGATACGATACTATTATTTGTGACATCTCCCATGTAGTTTAAGAAAGCCTAAAAAAAACTTCTAATCTTTAAAATTTTTGAAAAAAACTCCTTTTAGTTTTGAATTTTTTAGAAATACCTTTCTCTTAAACTTCGATCTAAAAAATAATGATGAAATATACATAGTATGAACATTACATATGAACTAAGAAAATGATATTTATATGATGATTTAATCAAACTCGTAAACTTAAACCAAACTAATTAAGTTCGACTTAAATTAATAATTTATTAGATATGAACTAAGAAAAAAAGAAAAAGAGAAAAAGAAAAAGAAAATAAAAGGCAAAAGAAAAAAAGAAAGAAAAATATGTTTAAATTAAAGTATCGAGGAGGAAATGCATATATTTTGCAAAGTTATTATTATTCTCTCCTCCTAAAGTTGTATGGAATGCACAGACAGACGTTGCTTTGAAGAGTCACTTCTTATAGTTTCTAACGCGCCTCGTGGAAGGATTATCGTCGATTTGATGATGTTGTCGATGAATGTTTTTGTTTGGTGTGTTTTCAACCTTGAGGAATTAAGAAGGATGAAAATTTCGAATTCAACAATCAAAAATAAGGATATGCAAGGTTTGATTTCTACGACACCTCTTTGAAACTTGTTCCAAGCAATCCCGCTGATCAAAATAAAACCAAGAGAAACGAATAATCGACACGCCACAATTGGGAAAGCAATTGATAAGTGAAAAATGGTTCGAAAGGTCAGAAGAACAAGAGAATAATGTTTCTCCCTATTGAAGCTGACGACACTCAAGCAATTCTAATCTAAAAATTGCCTCCAAAAACCCTAAAACATAAGTATTTATACCTAGGTCAAATAATAAAAGATTTGGGCTTAAATAAAACATGGAAGCCCAAAATAAATATAACTTAAAACAAGTCTAAAATGGAATAATAAAAACATGCTTAGGCTTGGTCCAACGCGCTCCCAAGTCTGATTATAGGTGCGTCTATCCTCTTAGGCTTAATTGATGATACTTAGCCCAATACAATAATCTTCAAGTCCCAAGTGAGTCCAATCTAAGGATTTGAGATAAATGAATCAATTTGGGTTGTAATTCAGATAACTCTCCTCCAATAGGCTTGATGCACTCCATCCTCTCCACAAATTGGCCTACATGCATATAGAGAGCCTCCTTGAGTTTCTCGGTCCTAGCTCTGGACATAGGCTCAACTGGAAGACAAGCTCACCCCCGTCACCTACGCCATTTCCATGATGATCCTTACTCCTGCTCACATCAGCCCCTCCCTCCTCAAGAAGATTCGTCCTCGAATCTGAATTCATATCAAAAGGAGAAAGATCAGTAATATTAAAAATTGTATAAACAAAATACTCACCTAGCAGGCCAATCTTATAAGCGGTGTCATTTATCTTCTCCAACACCTGGAACGAACCATCACCCCTAGGATCCAAAGTAAAAACACTAGGCAAAGCATCAAGAGGGTTAGTGTCAAAAACTAAATGCTCTCTGTATCTCACCGCTACTAGTGCTCTTTTCTCTCCAGTTACTCTCCTCATGTCTTTTCCTCTTGCATACAAACTCACTCTCTTCTCTTTATTTTCACTTTTCTTTTCTCTTCTTGAACTTTTCTCTCCTGCACATCCCACTTTCTTTTTGTCACCTGTGCAGTCACTCCCCATTGGGCCAATCTCATTTTCTTTTGGGGCTCTTTTCTCTCTTCACTTTTTTTGTTCTCACTACCCGAACCCTCCTCACTTTTACTTGATTTGATCTAGTCCAGGTACAATTCACGAGGTGATAAAGGTAGTAGAATGAAGTTCTTACCCTTAAACATAAAGGAGTATCTATTGGTATACCCATGATGTGCTACCCTCTTGTCAAACTACCAAGGCCTTCCCAATAGCAAATATCCTATCTCCATGGGTATCACATCACACAACACCTCATCCTCATACCTCCCTATAGAAAATGATACCAGTACCTGTCTAGTCACTTTCACATCCGCATTATCATTAATCCATTGTAAATTATATGGCTCCGGATGTTTCCTACATATCAAGCCTAATTTCTCCACCATAGTTCGACTAGCCCCATTGGTACAACTATCTCTATCTATGATCAAGTTACACATCTTTCCACCCACCAAACACCTTGAATGGAATATGTTCTCCCTCTGATCCAGAATCTCATCTCTAACTCTAGCACTTAACACTCTCCTAACTACAAGTGCTTCTCCTGTGACAGCTCTTTCCACACATTCATCATCATCATCACAAACACTATCACAAGGCAAATCATCAACATCACTATCCTCATAATCAATAACCCCATTATCCTTCATATACATTACTTTTCTATTAGGGCATTGAGAAGCAATATAACCAGTACCTAAACATTTAAAACATTTTATAAACAAATGTTTACTAGAAGTAGCTTGGGTGTTAGAAGTATCTTTTGCTCAGATCCCCCAATTAATTTCTTAGGTGTTTTCTTGAAGTCTACCCCCTTATCTTTGGACTTCTCCTCCTTCTGGGGCCAATTTGAGTTCCATGAGTAACTAGAACTTGCTCCACTCTTTGCAGTCACTCTATCTTTAAGCTGTCTCTCCACCTTCATAGTCATGTTCACCATGTCCTCAATCTCCAAGTAATGCTGTAACTCCACCACGTTTGCTATCTCCTTATGCAATCCAATCAAGAACCTTACCATAGTGGCCTTGAGGTCCTCTACTATATTAGCACGGATCATAGCAATCTCCATCTTCTTGTGGTAGTTATCTACTGACTTAGACCCTTGTGTGAGTCTTTGGAGATTTTGATGTGTCTCCCTATAATGGTAAGAAGGCACAAATCTCTTCCTCATACATGCCTTCATTGTTGCCCAAGTATTGATGAGTCTCTCTCTATTCCTCCTCCTAGAGGTCATAAGCTGATCCCACCATATTAGTGCATAATCTGTAAATTCAAAAGCAACAAGTTTTACCTTCTTCTCCTCTGAGAAGTTATGGCACTCGAAGATCAAATCAACCTTCATTTCCCACTCCAAGTATGTCTCTGCATCATTCATCCCCTTGAATTCTGGGACTTGCATCTTGATGGATTTGAGGTCTCCATCTCGCCTGTTGAGGGGTTCTCCTCTCCGAGCTCTCCTAGGCATGTGCTCTTCATAGTCCTCCTCCTACTTATCAAACTCCTCCTCAGGCTCATACCATGTTGGTTGTCTGTGAGGTGGTGCCTGTCGCTGACGTACATCTACACGCCTGCCTTGAGGTTCCTCGCGTCTCCCTTGTCTGAGCTCATCCATTTGTCCCCTAACCTCATTTAAGGCTGGATTGAATCTCTCAAATTGTTGCCGCGTGGCTCTCAAAGTGAAAGCGATATTTGCATCTCCCCCTTAGTTGTCATCATTACTATCTTCCTATGACATTGTAAATAAAATGATATACCTGCAAAATAAAGTTAGTGATAAACAATCTCACACACTCTCTCACGTGTTTAGCTTAAGAATTTGTCACTCCCCTCATATTTAAGTCACGACAATGACTCCCTCAAATAAGCTCACACACTCTTGCCTTTTACCACTCTGTTCTCTAAAATCCAAATAATAATCAGAACCACGGCTTCATTAAATCAATGTTCCCAATTGTAGCTCGAGTAACAAGTAACAAACAACTCAAACTAATAGCCAATAACAAGCTAGCAAATTTGAAAATTTTTGAAACTATTTGTCACGGTTGATTCAAATGAACCTCAGTTAAGTAAAAAGTATGAGAAACCATAATTTTTATTTTTTTAATTTTAGATTTTTTTGACTTTTTTGATCTTTTCTCGAATTTGTTTTTTCCTGACTCTTTTCTTTTGTTTTTTCAGACTTTTTTTTTCATTTTCTAGAATTTTTTCAAACTTTTTTTTCAACTTTTTTTGGATATAAGCCGAAAGTTTTCAATAAATAATTAAAAACTCTAACTAAAATAAAAGCAAGAAAAAAGATTGAAATCCTAGGCCAAAAGTTAATTCACACCTGAATTGATGATCCGACGATAATTGGATAGTGATGGGCGGCGGTTTCTTGAATTTTGATGGAGTTGAACTAGAATCCTCCTCCAAACCAAGACTCTGATACCAAAATAACGCGCCCTGCGGAAGGATTAACGTCGATTTGATGATGTTTTCGAAGGGTATTTTTGTTTGGTGTGTTTTCGACCTTGAGGAATTAAAAAGGATGAAAATTTTGAATTTAACAATCAAGAAAATAAGGATACACAAGATTTAATTTCTATGACACCTCTTGGAAACTTATTTTTCAAACAATCCCGATGTTCAAAATAAAACCAAGAGAAACGAACAATCGACACGTCACAATTGAGAAAGCAATTGATAAGTGAAAGATGGTTCGAAAAGTAACAATAACACAAGAATAATGTTTCTCCCTATTGAAGCTGACCGCACTTAGGCAATTCTGATCTAAAAGTTGTTCTCCAAAAACTCTAAAGCATAAGTATTTATACCTAGGTCAAATAATAAAAAACTTAGGCTTAAATAAAACATAGAAGCCCAAAATAAATATAACTTAAAAAATCTAAAATAGAATAATAAAAACATACTTAGGCTTGGTCCAACGCGCTCCCAAGTCTGATCATAGGCGCGTCTCTCCTCTTGAGCTTGATTGATAATATGCAACCCAATACAATGATTTTCAAGTCCCAAGTGATCTCAATCTAAGGATTTGAGATAAATGAATAAATTTAGGTTGTGATTCAAGTAACTCTCCTCCAATAGACTTGGTGCACTCCATCATCTTCACAAATTGGCTCACATGCGCATAGAGAGTCTCTTTGAGTTTCTCAATCCTAACCCTAGACATAGGCTCAACTAGAATGACAAGTTCACCCTCATCACGTACGTCATCTCTATGGTGATCCTTACTCCTGCTTATATCATCAGCTTTAAGTCCTTTTTTGTTCACATTAGTATTAGATGAACTTACCAAACATATTCAAGGAGAGGTACATTGGTGTATGTTATTTGCTGACGATATTATCTTAGTAGATGAGACCAAAGAGAGAATCAATACCAAGTTAAAATGTTGGAGAGAAGCGTTAAAATCGAAAGATTTTAAAATGAGCAGGTCCAAGACGGAATATTTAGAATGCAACTTTTTGGATAGTCAGATGGTACAAGAGGTGGAGATAGCGATTGACACTGATATCATACCACAGAAATCAAGTTTTAAATATCTCGGATTCATCATTCATAGAGATGGTAATATCGATAACGATATATTGCATTGTATTAGATTTGGGTAGATCAAACGGCGGAGTGCATCAGGTGTTTTATGTGATAAAAAGATCCATGTAAAACTTAAAGAAAAGTTCTATAAAATGTTGATTTGGTCAACCATGTTATATGGGGCAGAGTATTAGCCTACTAATCGTAGGCATACGCGACAATTGTTGGTAACAAAAATACGTATGCTTAAGTAGATGTGTGACGTTACCATAAGAGATAGGGTACGAAATAGGATAGTGAGAGACAGACTATAGGTGGTTAGTATTGCGGACAAGTTAAAAAAGAAAAGGCTTAGATAGTTTAGACCTATACACAAAATATCCTCTGATGCTCCGGTATAACGTTGTGAGATAATAAACCTTAGTAGTTAAAAAAGAAAAGGCTTAGATAGTTTAGACCTGTACACAAAATATCCTCTGATGCTCCGGTATAACGCTGTGAGATAATAAACCTTAGTAGTTATAAGAAGAAGAAAGGAAGGCCTTACAAAACTTAGGAAGGACATAATCAAAAAAAATATGTCAAAGTTGACCCTTATTAAAATAATTACTAAAATTAGAAAAGTCTAACGTGATAAAATAATGGTAAACAACACCCTTTATAATTCTAGCGCCTTATACTTACCGCATAAGAAATCCAACCCACTGTTCTTTATGCCTTCACGAGTGGGTTGCTAAATAAAGACTCCTAGTGCAATTAGTGATTGAAAAGAGCCGGTCTTTACGGTTTTCTCCTTCCTTGGATTTGACCAATTACGCTTCTGAAATATATATTGAATATTTTAATGCAAAAACTGATCGTACATTCTTCTGTACGAGAAAACTTGTTCACATGTTTTTTAAGCACGAAGAATTTCCCCCAACTTGCAGTCATCAAACTAGTCGATTTCCTGCCATGTACTCTAATTTCCACTCATGCTTTTAGAGGTTCTAATTTGCGAAAGCTAACGAATGAAGTAAAGACTAATGAGCAAAACAAAAAATATAGAACAAGCAAGGCACAGAAATCAAAACAAGGAAGTTTGGCTACAGAGCAGCAAAAGCAATCCCTGTGCATGATCTTTACATTCGTTTCAGTAGACAACAGAGATTGACATAACTGGGGAAGCCAGCCTTGGAATTTTAGAGGGACAATCCAGATTCCTCATCCTCCTCCAGGGTAGAGGTGTAAACAATGTAAAGAGACCAAATAAGGGCAAACACACCCAACAGGATCCAAACCAGAAGATTGTTGCTCAAACCAAAAGGAAGCCCCGTTCCCTCGGTGCTCAACCTCTCGTCAACCAAAGCCATAGCTGGGCTTGACATGGTTGCAGCAAACACAGCAGCCATCAAAGAAGTATTGAAACCCTTGCTAGAGCATCCATTTTCATTCCCAGAAGGCTTTACTTCCATGGAACACCTCACTCCACCATTCTTTCCCATTGCTGGCAAGCCTGTGAGCAGCACACACGAAATCAAACACAAAAGTTGCAAGTTGTATAAGAAGGTTGGGTTTCAAAGAGCTGTAGCTTCTTACCAAGAACAGGCGAAGAGGAGACACCCACTGACTGTCTGTGTGGGAGGACTGCACGAGTGATTGTGGAGGTTGGAGTGCTGGCTGTGAAGGAGGCCATGTTTTGTTACGAATCGCAAAGAAAATGAAATGCCTACTCTGGAACTGAATCAAAAGCCTAGAGTTTTTTCAGTTAATTAGCAAATATTAATATTGACAGGTTCTGACTGAAGATTGTCCTCAGACACCAGTACCACATAGAATGGATAGATAGATTGCCTCTCATTTGCTATCCGCTATCCGAAGAAGTCCAACCATGTTCTTCCACGTGGCATATCATCCATTTCCTTCCGATGCTGCTCAGATGTGATCATTTTCAAAAGACATAAATAATCTTAAAAATGTTTGCAACTGTACTCTTAAGTCTTAAGATCGTCCCTTCCCCTTCCCTTCCGTCGCCGATATCACCTTTGATCCGCTAATTAATCATACAAAGGGACATGTTTTGGATAAGGGTTAATTAAAATATAATTAATTATAATTTAAATTTTAAAAAGTGGCATTTAAAACAATTTTAAAATATATTTTATTTTTGTCATTACCTAAATATGTACATAAATAAATTAGAAATTTTCAAAATCTCCTTTTTCTTTATCCTCCTCCTCCTGTTCGATCCTCATTTTGCCTTTATGCTTAACAATGACAACATTATCTCCTTGCCTTTACGCATAACACTAGTTTCTTTTTCCATAACAATTTATGAAGAGGCATCCTAGACACATCAAGTAATAGAACCTTCCTCTAACATCCCTAAGTTCGTACAGCGGGATCATGCGAGCATTAGCGAGCCTCGATCAATATTTGACATACGAAACAACGGAAATAGGGAAGCATGCATATTAGGGGGCAAGTGGGGACAATTGCTCCTACTGCCTCCAAAAAATTTCATATAAAAATATTATTATTTTAAGTTTAAATCCTATAAAATAAAATAAAATTTTGCCCCCATTAATTTAATTGGTGAAAAAAATTAATAATAAAAATTTTAGATATATTAAGATATCAAATAAAAATAAAATCTGAGTCCATCCTTTTTTATTAAAATTGATGTTATTTAGGTTCATGCTTTTTTAAATAAAAACCTATAAATAGAGAGATAAAAACTACATGCTTAATTGACTTTTTTATCGAGATTTTTTTTACCCTTTTGACTTCTTCAACACACTTTTTTTTTTTATCTTTTTGACTTCTTTACCTAACTCCACGAGGATTATACCCAAAGCTTTCATCTTCTTCAAGTTGCAGTCTTTAAGTTATGCCCATCAAAGTAATAAGTAATTACCAACATTTGCCATTAATTCTGCACTTAAATAGTATGTTAATTGATTCCCTTATATTCTTTTCTATATTTAGTTGATTGCTTCTTTTACTTTTTGTTTGTGTATTTCATATTTTGCATCTATGTAAAGTGTTATTCTAATAGTTTTAATTAGTTAATTTTTTTGTCAATAGATAATTTTTTGTTTATTTTGTATTCAATTTGTCCCATATGATACTTTTATAATATCCTTTTACGTGGATATGTGAAACTCATTGATTCATTGTAGCATTTATAGAATTTCTTTTACTAATTAGTAAAATAATCAAAAGAAAGAAAAGAAGAAAATTACTAATTCAAAGCACATAGGAAGAAATTCAATGATTCTCACCAATTTAGAGACAAAAGGGAAAGAGAGCAAATAACAATTTTTTTAACTAATGAATGGGCAATGAGACAATGAGTGCTTAAGAAAAATAAATAAAATGGGGGTTGTAGAAATATCAAATATGAAATTTATAATTAATTGAAAACAGTGATGAATTAGCAAATGTAGCTTTTTTATATAATAATGCAGTTGTTCTTAAACAAACTTTTTTTCTTACAACATTATTCACCACAAGAAAAGTAAGAATTAGCGACGGAAAATTACCGACGGAAAATAAAACGTAACCAATTAGTGATGGAAATCATATTTTCGTCGCTAATGTCGATGTGAAAAATTCATTTAGCGACGAAAAATAAAGCGTAGTAAATTAGCGACGGAAAACTTATTTCCGTAGCTAAAATCGCGTGAAAAATTTTTGTTTAGCGACGGTTTTAATTTTCCGTCGCTAAGAATGAAGAGAAATCATCTAGACAATATTAGCGACGGACTTTAGGGACGATAAAAGTTTCCGTCGGTAATTGCTATGAAATTAGCGACGGAACACCTATTTCTGTCGCTAAAATCAATGTGAAAAAATTTTGTTTAGCGACAGTTTTAATGTTCCGTGGCTAAAAATGGAGGGAAAGCGGTAAAATAAAATTTAAAGACGGGAATTAAAGGCGGGATAATAAAAGTTAAAATTGCCGACGGAAATTTTCCGTCGCTATTTCTGTCGGTAAATGTCGTTTAAAATATCAGACCCCCCCTTCCCCCCCCCCCCCCCATCTGGTAAGTTCCTCTTCTTTCTTGCTTTTTGTTTTCTCTAGTTTCTTTATTACTCTTTCTTGGTCGGTTTTTGATTGTCATATATAGTATTGATTTATGTGTTGAATTCTTTTTGTTGTGGAAGAAGACACAAGTATTATTGAAGAAAGCTCATAAGATCCAGTATAGGGAAGCTCTCTGAATACTCTACTGAATCCTGGTTAGTTTGC
>JANVCL010000009.1:13614481-13634548 GCA_026546855.1 Erythroxylum incrassatum
TTTCGGGTAATTCGGATATTACCCGAATTATTTTCGGGTCGGGGTCAAGTAACTCCAAAAAATTTCGGGCCAGCCCAATTATCCGAATTAGGTTATAAAAATACAAATTTTTAGGTTTTTTTTTAAATTATCAAAAAAAACAACTTCGGGTAATTCGGGTAAAGCCGAACAAAATTTTGGGTAATTCGGGTCAGGTAAGCTCAGGTAAGAAAAAGTTCAGGTTCGGACCGGGTAAGATGAAAAAAAATTCAGGTAATTAGGGCTGGGCCCGAATAGTAAAATTTCGGCCCGAATTACCCGAATGCTCACCCCTAATCAGAAACTTCTAGTAATAATGATAATTTCTTCAACTTTTACAATTCTTGACTGACCATAATGAAGCTATCAACAAGGTTGTTTTAAATAATGCCCGCGAAAATCTCTCAGTCATTGCTCTTGACATACAAAAGGGTATTGTCAAAGCCGCATTGAAACCTCCAATGCTATTATTAATGGTCTTCAAGGTAGGTTATTTTCTATCCTTATTGATAAGTCTCGTGATTTCTCAATCAAAGAACAATTGGCTATTGTTTTACGTTATGTGAATGCAAAAGGATGTGTGCTTGAGTGATTTATTGGTATTATTCATGTTAGTGATACCACCTCTTTCATTAAAGTTTGCAATAGATGAACTGCTTTCAAAGCATGGATTGAATATATCATCTTTACGTGGGCAAGGCTACGATAGCAATATGCAAAGAGCAATTAATGGTTTAAAGACTTTGATTTTAAAAGAAAATAATTCAGCTCACCATTTTCATTGTTTCTCTCACAAATTGCAATTAGCACCTGTAGCAGTGGCCAAGAATCATGTACATGTTGCTTTATTGTTTTACACAATCTCAAGCTTATCAAATGTACGTAGAGGTTCTTGTAAAAGAAAAGATCTTCTTTGTGAGAAGCAATTTAGTAAGATTGTTAAAGGGCTAAAAAATGGTGAACTTTCAAGTGGTAAAGGTTTACATCAAGAAACTTATCTTCAAAGACCAGGTAACATATGTTAGGGCGCACATTATGGATCATTATCAAGCTTAATCATGATGTTTGACTCCATAGTTGATGTTCTAGAGATCATTATAGAAGAAGGCACAACTTCAGAGCAAAAAGGTGAAGCATATGCTTTGCTTGATTATATCCAACCTTATAAATTTGTTTTTAGCTTGCATTTGATGAAAAAAAACGGGCATCACAAATGAATTATCTCAAGCATTGCAAAAGAATAATCAAGACATTATCAATACAATTTCTTTGATCAAAATTTTTGAAAAACGACTACAAATGATGAGGGATGATGGGTGGTAGTCCTGTGAGAACCATGATATTGCCATTTCAAATATGGATGAAAATTTTATACATGGAGGGAAGTCAAGGCGAAATGCACAAAAATGACAAATTTGCATCATTATCAAGTGGAATTATTTTACACTATAATGATATGCAACTTCAATAGCTCAACAATCACTTCAATGAGGTAAATACCAAGTTGCTTATTTGTGTGGCATGCTTGAATCCAAATGACTCTTTTTATGCTTTTGATAAGCAAAAATTAATTCAACTTGTTGAATTTTATCCTTCTGATTTCTCTAAAGTAGAGCTTATTACTCTTGGTAATCAACTTGACAATTATATTGTTCATATGCAATCTGAAGATTAATTTTCGATATTAAATGGGATTAGTGATCTTGTCAAGAAGCTAGTTGAAACAAAAAAGGACGTTGTGCACCCTTTGGTATTTTTACTTATGAGATTAGCTTTGATTTTGACTATTGCTACTGAATCGGTGGAAAGAGTATTTTCTGCAATGAAGATAGTGAAAATTTGCTTGCACAATCAGATGGGAGATTCTTGAATGAATGACTGTTTGTCACATATATTGAGAAAGATATCTTCAATAGTATTGACAATGAGAAAATTTTACAGCGATATCAAAATATAAGGACTTGTAGGGAATGATTGTAATAGGTTATATACTTATATGTAAGAAGCTCAAGATAATGATGTAATTTTTTGTTTATCAAATGTACAAATATTTGTATCTTTTTCAGTAATATAAGAGTACTTGAAATATTTTGTCTTCATTCAAAAAAATTTATGGATCTATCCCTGAATGGAACAAGGCAAAAGATTTGCGAGGAGGCAAGGACGAGAAGGGGCAATGTCAAACATTGATATGCATTGGTGCACATTGGCGAAAATCTTCAACGAAATGTAAGATTCGGATGTAAGACCAAAATAAAGCTTGAGACGGACTTCAAATGGAAGGTTAGCCAGATCACACACAGGACGTGAATATGTGAGAGTTCTAAAGTTACTTAGCAAATAGATTAAACCCCTGTTTGGATGGGCTTATATCAATAGAGCTTTTGTTAGTAGAACTTTTCTAAGAATAACTTTTTTAAGAAGTCAATTGACTGTTTGACTGTCATTTAAAAAAGAACTTTTTTAAAAGAACTTCATATAATAGAATGTTTGGCAACATAAAAATAAAAAATAATTTTAATTTTAACTATATTTTATTTTGTAATAAAAAATTATTTATGCATATAAATATTATTTAAAATATATTAAACAATATGCAAAGCACAATATATTAATTATTATATATTTTTAAACCATATGAAACATAAATATAAATATATCTAACCAAATATTTTATATGGATTATAACATAAGTAAAACTAATATCAAAATTAAATATTAAAACATATAAAAAGTTAAATAATATTATATAAATCTCAAAATAAACGTAAAGATGTGTTTGTGGGTATTGTGGAAATTATGTGTAAAACATAAGGATAAAAGGGACTAAAAAATAGTTTCATTAATTGATTTGAAAAATCTACCTCAAAAAATATTTTTTTGAGAAGCTCCAAAATTGAACTTCTTAAAAGGTTGTATTTTAGCTGCCAAAAAAGCTGTATCTGCTAAAGAACTGCTTTTTTCATTTTAAAGTCAAACACTCATTTTTCTTAAAAATAGCTTTTGCGGTAAAAAAAAGTGCTTATTTACCCTCCAAAAGCTCATCCAAACAGGCACTAAACATGGTGCAAGTTGTGGGAGAATTTCAGACTGTATACGAGCTAACTTGGCTAAAACTAAGTTCTCGATGGATTAAGAACTTAGTATGTACTCAAGTGGGCGGACCATGGCTAATAGAGTTGGCATGGGTAAGCATTGGATCGGACCAATGTATTATTGGCTTGGATGACTTATCATCAACAGATAAAGATGATGAGATCTTGGATGATGTGGCAAATAAGATCACAGTTGATGAATATCAATTTTAAGAGATAAAGATCATGTGGAAGGATCATCTGAATATAGAGGAGATCTTCGTGGATATAGATAATTATCCATAGAAAATGTAATCTTTTATCTTGTTAATGTGATGTAGCTTAATCCTATTAGATAAAGTTTTAATTAGATGGGAATGTGTTAGTTTGATGTAATCTGATAAGGATAAGATCGTGTTCTTAGCTAGTAGAGTTCTATTAGGATTCTAACTTAGTCATCTAGAGATGCCTATAAATAGCTTATTTGTGTCTTGCTCTCATAATCAAGAGGAAAATGTTGTGAGACACATAGATTAAGAGAGTATTCCTTTGTCTACTTTAAAGCAAGTAATGAAGGTTGACTTTTAGTTGTATCTCTTTCTTATTCTTGTTGTTGCCTTTACTATTCTAAGATTTTCATAATTTTCTTGCGAGTGTGAGAGTTAAACACTGCAAGGATCGTGAGGCGTTCAAGAACTTGATAGATGGTTGACGATCACGTAAGAAGGCTGAGTCTTCTAAGCAAGATTGTCATGCTTAGAAGAACCTAAGTAAGATTGTCATGCAACAGAATAGGAGAGTCTTGCGGATAAGTTCAATGCCGAAGGAAAACCTTTGTAACACTTCCCAATCACAAGAATTAAAATCCCATTTACTTGTTTTCAATTTTTATTAATATTAATTAATTATTTAAACAAAAATTTGACATTCAAATCCTTATTTCACCTATTATCTTACGTATTTGAAATTACGTTTGAAATGGCTTTCTTCGTCATATTCACTAACAAAAATGCTAATTTCTAACCAGATTTGCAAAAGATTAAAATTTTGAATTTTTAAAAATTTAAAATATAATTACAAAATTAAACAAAAAAATTTTAATAATAGTGACCGTGAGATTTATCCTATTATGATCTATTTCAACTCTCGTTAGCTAGAAAATTTTGTACGATGTGGATTGATCCAAAGTCTTTAACATTATTGTTGACGTAATTAAAAGTAAGGGCGTTTCGTTGTTTAGATTAAACTTTTTTCCTCTATGTAAACTTTCAATGATTCAACTATACATTTACATGGTAAGAAAACAAAAGAACAGAGTCAACCGTATATGAATTGTTGATAAGTATCAAAATCTATTTCCCTCAGGGTCTTCGTTCTCTTAAGTAATATTCTGAATGGAGTTATATACACAGTAATAGCAGCACTTATGCCCCACAGCCTCTTATTATGTCATCACAACGAATCACTTATTTCCTAGAAGAGTATAAAAGGGCATGTATTTGGCAAAAGGTGAAAATTTACAACAGAAACGGTCAAAAGAATGAAGTGATCACGTAAGTTCCAAGAACAAGAAGCGAACATGGTCACACCCCTTTGTTGTGCATCCTTTCCTATCGTTTAGGGGTGAATATTGCACTGTTGTAAATGAGATTGATCATAGTTGACAAATTTGGTCCAGTAACCCCTATACTTTGCGATACCAATGTCTAGCCAGGGTTTCATTACTCCATCATAGTGTAACACTACTGCTTTATCAATGTCATCTTGTCCAATTCCTGACTCGTAGCCTAGGCCAAGTACATGCCATCTCCTATCTAAAGTGACTGTCTGGTTGTAGAAGGTAGCCCAACCTATCGGCAAGCTTCCAGCCTTCCACAATGGCCTCTCATTACCCTGAGATTAACCATGGGGCAAAAAGCATTAACATATATAGTTCAGGCAAGAGCAATTATGATGAAATGGTATGTATTCCCTTACCAATTGCATGTACTTGTGGTAAAGATCAGTTAAATTTTGTCTCCTCCATTCTTGCAAATCAAACAAATTCATTCCGAATGCCCATGTGCATCTCTTGACATCAAATCTCTTTGCCACAAATGGATCTGTGAAATTTATAAACATATCCATTCTGTGAAATGAAGCTTCATTCTCCTGACAAGTATCCACTGCGCCGTTTACTTTTCCATTCATATTCAGGCTCCAAACTCCACTTAAGTCTCCTTGCACCACTACATCGTGGTCCAAAAGCACGACCTTGTTCAAGAGAGGGAAGACATCAGGGAGATAAAAACGTAAATAGTTTAGTCTAGAACTATATCTTGGGTCAAGAGAATTTTGCACGTTCACTCCTGACTTATGCCTGGCAGATGGCACTGCTAGATTATCTATGCTCTGGATCTGGACTGCAGCTTTTCCAGGAGGGTTCAATAAGAACCACATAGAAATTGCTGGGAAGTTGACAGAGTCAGTTACAACATGGAAAACGATTTTCTCTTCCTCCTGTAATAGATAACCAAACGACAGATAAACATCCAATCAGTATTCTTCTACTTGTGATCCTGATATAAAACGCCCAACAGTTCGTTGCAAAAGCAACCATGCCAACAAGAAGCAGTCCACACACCCATGGCCTGTGGCAGCGGAACACATGAATGCACTAAATGTCTCAGATTTGGAATCTGAACCCAAGTTCACAACTAAGACCAGACAAGGCCACAAATAATGTGTGCCTAATAAAAGACAGAACAATAGGATCTATCAAGTTCCATAATAAGTGGAAATATAAAAGAAAAGACAATCTCATCCAATTAAACTCTTGAAAAGTATGGATAGTTTGTGACCCCCTGTCAAAAGTTATTACTTTCAATCATATATCAGAAAGAAAGAGGTGCACTATTTAATACATGGAAAATTGATATGTTAGTAAGCCAACCTAAATTGAGTCATTTCAATTGAACAGGCAAAAGAAATGCATAATTAGACTAGATATGAAGAATATACTTGAAGTCATACTATGGTAAAAGGCTGCCCATACTGAATCTAGAATAACCATTCAGCATTTCCAAATTTCCCCATGACTCTCAGATGAAAGTAGACTTTTCTATCACAGAGGACGTTTCCTAAGAAGCTCATGATCTAACAAGGTAATATACTATGTTTGAGGAGAGCAATGTAACACTGTTCTTTAGCATTTCTCTTCCAATGAATTCTAGTGGTGCTTGTACAATGAAACTAGATTGGGCCAGTCTTATTCAGGGAAATTCAGAAACAAAAAGAAATAAAATCCTCGTTCAGCCAGAGATTATTATTAAGTAAAAACAATACTGCTCCCTCACGCACTTGTAATCATTGCAGCAAACATCATGTGCCCATATATGACATATTTAGTACTCATGGATATAGATGAGATAGTTCTAAATTAGACAGGAGAATCGGGCATGAAGCGATTTTCTAAACTTTAGTGCCTTCTTTTCTTTTAGTAATGATTTTGTCTATAATTTTTGAGCAACTGAGAATGCAATTTATAAGAACCTCATAGATAACAGGGACAAAGCCATATCGGGAAGAAAAAGATAAGTATACTAAAAAGAAAAAGGGCAGAATACCAGCGCAGAGGACACGGTTGAATTCACAACAACAGCACAGGCTAGAACATTGTCGGTGAAAACAGCAAAGTGAAGGAGATTTGGATCATGCACTCGTTCTTGTTTTGGGAACTGCCTACCATCTGGTGACATGGCAAAATATTCAGTTGTAAGCCTCATAGAAAGGCAGTGAAGGCTTTTTGGTGTAGTCCTAGCAGCAAGATCAACAAGATATGCTGCTTGGTTCTGCTGTGCCCGAACCTGATCTTCAGCATTGTACGTCATAGCACGAAGTTTCTTAGCCATGGAGGAGCAGTCTGGGAAAACCCGACTGGCTTTGGTCAATGAGGCCTCCATGGATCTCATTTTCTGCAAAGCACTGCAAGTGTGTAGTTCAGATTTCAAACCCATTCATCCAGAATTTGAGCTTGAAAAATATTCTATTACACACTTACTGGCATATTCTTCTCTACTGAGCAGTATTTAGGAATATTATCTTATCCATCATCTTATTATTAGCCAACTTATGACAAAGAATATGGATCAGGCACTACCTCCTCGATAAATCTGTGTCCTTGTTAGCGTCACCAGTAACCCTTTCTAAATCTTTCATTCGCAGCCTCAATTCCTTTACTAAGTGGGCATTACCTCCTAGTATAGCAAAATTTAAGAATGTTCTAGCTCTAATCAGCTGATCTTTAATCTCTTTTACTTTCTCGTCTACTGCTCTCCGCAATGGACGCTGCACTTTCTGATCATCCTGAACAATTTTTCGATTGGCTTGTTCCTGCAGCATAAGACAAAAACATCCTCAAACTGGAAAACTAAGATGAACCATAAAAAATCCCAAAATATTAAAAGTGGTTTCAATTGTATTTATATTAGGAAAAGATGAATTGTAAGAACAAAGAAAGAACAAGAAAATTAGAAAAATCCAATTCACATATAACATGGTAAAATCCTTGAACTACATGATATTTTGCCAAAGATAAGTAACTGAACTTCAAAAGGAAGTGTGTTTTCTATCTTAAATTACCCCAGAAACTACTCCCTTTCCACACATCAATCATTTACATAACTGAATTTCTTCAATCAAAGATAATTACAGCTTCCTTATCTCCCAACTTCTCTAAAGGAAAATAGTTCTTGCCCAAAGATATAAGTGTTTCAAGGGCAAGCCTATAATTTCCAGTATCTAGATTATTCTCTTGCCTGATATTTCAAGTACCAAATATATCCCCGGCAACCTAAAATCCACCTTGCTGCTAAAGAGTGCAGTAGAGAACCAGTTTGCCTACTATGACTTGCAAGCAAAACCGGAAAGAATCTGTTGTTAAGAGGTCATGGAAAGCAAACAAATGCAAATCAAAAATTATCTCTAGCTTCGAAAATTTACTAAAAGAGGATGAGGAACATTTACTATTGAAGTGTGATGCGGGACCAACAGCTAAGCCAGGCCCAAGTCGAAGCAAGAACCAGAAACTTCTACAAACATCAGAAGAAGCATACGAGATTCTAGAAGGCAAGCTAGGTTCACCGATTTTGTGTAAAGAACAAAAGAATATATCTGCTGAAATGTTTGTTATGAACTGCAAAGTTGGCATTGTTGGCCAAAGTTTGTTACAGTGACATTATAAAAAAGTAGCTGAAGAATGAAATGGATTAAGAACAGATATTTCCTCATTCTCCTTTCTATTTGCATTCTATGTCACTTTTTCTCTAAATTTCATTCCCTTAATTTCTAGCAATTCTCCCCCTTCTCTGTCTTTTTCCTCTTCCCCTACGCCTGTTATTTTAACTTCCAGACAAGTAAAACATAACATTGGTGCCGTCATTGAGAGCCTAACAATGAAGGAAGGTGTCACCACTAGATCAAAGGCTGCTGTAGAGGAGCAGTTGATCAAAATCACAGAGCATCTGGCCCATCACGATTCCTTGCTTTCTAATCTCGAGTCGCTGAGCACAACAGTGCAACAAGACATCAGTGCCTTTGAATGGGTGCACGATTCTTGTGGAACCCAACAAGCAGTCGTGACGGATGTACTGGCCAAGCTAACTAAAATGGAGAAAGCTTTGCCCCAGCCTCCCTTGCTTCCCTTCCCAACTACCCCACACCAACCCCTTTAGGTTCATCTTCCTTAATCCAAACCTCATCTCAAACTATCCTACCACAAATAGAACCCACTCACTGTAGCACCCCGCTCCCGACTGACCCGAACTCGACATCGTGGGTGATGTCCGAGCTCGTGCCAGTCGGGAGCGGGGTGCTACACTCACCAACTCACCACCCACCTACCCAAACTTGAAATACCACTTCTTACTGGAGAAAAAGTCCTTGGTTGGATTTTCCAAATAGAGCATTTCTTCACCTACCATGATATACCTAACGACCACAAATTGACCATAACTGCCTTTTATATGACCGGGCCAACACTTCAATGGTACCAATGGATGTATTCCACAGGACAACTTTCTACTTGGGATGGGTTCACTTAACAACTCGAATTAAGGTTTGGGCCATCCTCCTTCCTCAACCATGAGGCTCAACTTTACAAGCTCAAACAACATACCACTACAGCCTATCTTAGCGAATTCGAGGCCTTGTCTACCCAAACCAATGGCCTCACAAACACCAACGTACTAAATTGCTTTTTGTCTAGCTTATGTGAGGATATACAAAGGGAACTATCTCTGTTTAAACCCAAAACACTCTACGATGCGATGGGAATGGCCAAAATCGTAGAATATAAGTGCAATGTGGTGGTGAGGTTCCTGATTTCAATAAACAAACAATCTCTCTATTTCCTACCCTCAATAGTTCAATACGCAAGCTATCATTCCCTTCAAAAGTAGTGTTTTCCATAATCAAATGAAAAAAAAAGGATAGAAGAAAAAGTAACAAGGAGCCAATTTGAGAGGGCCCACTCTCCTACAATTCCAAATATCTCGATACCTCATCATTACAATGTATGTCCTATTAAGTAGCATTCTCTAATTGACTATAACAAACACTACTAACCAACTTCTACAACATCTTTGCCAAACCATGAGGGCTACCACCACCACGAGTCCTTGACCATCGAATCCCTCTCAACCCTGGCACACCTCCTATTAATGTCAAGCCTTATCGGTATTCGTACTTCCAGTAATCAGAGATTGAGAAATTGGTAGGAGAAATGTTGATTGACTGAATTATCCGCCCAAGCACGAGTCCATTTTCTTTGCCAGTCCTCCTAGTAAAGAAAAAAACAGAACATGGCGCTTTTGTGTGGACTATAGGGCTCTCAATAAAGTCACTATCAAGGATTGATTCCCCATTCCTACGGTAGATGAATTGTTGGATGAAGTCTACAACACCAAGGCATTTTCAAAAATGGATTTAATGGCTGGATATCATCAGGTTCAAATCCACCCTACAGATGTTGAGAAATCAGCATTTTGTACCCGTGAAGGCCATTATAAATTTCTGGTAATGCCCTTCGAGCTCTCGAATGCCCCGTCAACATTCCAAGCCTTCATGAATTCAATATTCAGGGAAGTTCTTCGCAAGTTTGTACTTGTATTTTTTGACGTCATAGTAATATTCAGTCCTTTGTGGGAAACATATCTTGTGCATTTGCAACAGGTTTTTTCTATTCTCAAGGAGCACCAACTATTCACAAAACTACCCAAATGTGAGTTTGACTGTCCGCTACTTGGGACATAAGATTTCTAAGCAGGGTGTAGCTATAAACCCAGACAAAATAGTGGCAATACAACAATGGCCACTCCCAACCTCCCTCAAGAGCCTAAGGGGATTTCTTGGCCTCACGGGGTACCACCGTCAATTTGTGCCTAAGTATGCTTCCATTGCTTCCCCCCTAACAGACTTGTGGAAAAATGCTTTCGTAAGGACTCCAACGGCTACCTCCGCCTTCCTTGCCTTGAAGCAAGCCCTCTCTAGTACACCGTTGTTAGCCTTTCCCAATTTTGCAGCCCCCTTCATAATCCAAACAGATGCCTTTGGCACGAGTGTTGGTGTAGTTTTGTCTCAGAATGGGCACCCCCTAGCCTTCTTCAGTAAGCTCATGTCTCCATGCATGCTAGTATCTACTTACGCTAGAGAAATGTTTGTTGTCACCGAAGTTGTTCGTAAGTGGCGACATTATCTCTTAGGAAGGGAATTCACCATCGAAACAGATCATCAGAGTCTCCGTTCCCTTGTTCACCAAACCATTCAGACCCTGGAGCAACAAAAATGGTTGTCCAAGCTCTTAGGCTATGACTTCGAGATTGATTACAAACCAGGTAAAGATAATGGACCAGTCAATGCACTATCAAGGCTGCCTCATGTTTCTTTACACAACATGACTTCCCAACTAGTCCTAGCCCTTTGGGAAGCCCTCAAAAAATTCATTCAATCCCACGGTCATACAATAGCTTTCCTTCAGTCCCTACAAGATGACCCATTTGCGCACCCTCATTTTTCCACCAAAGATGGCCTCATCTTCTATAAAGGGCGAGTATACATTCCCCCTGAATCTGCTCTCCAACATCTAATTTTGGTTGAATTCCATAACTCTCCTATAGGAGGACACACGGGAATCCAAAGAACTCTAGCCAGAATCGCTGCCACTTTTTATTGGCCAGGTCTCAAGCAAGATATCTACAACTTTGTTGCCAAGTGTTCAATCCGTCAAGTTGTAAAGCCTTTCAACACCCCTGCGGCCTCCCCAAGGTCTTTCATAGCCTTTGCCGATTTTGGTCAAAGTTTGGGATGCTATCTCTATGGACTTTATCACCCATTTACTCCCATCCTTCAACAAGACGACCATATTTGTGGTGCTTAACCGCCTTAAAAAACACGCTCATTTCTTAGCATTGGGAGAGCACTTCATAGCTCTTCAAATTGTAGAGCCTTTTATCAGAGAAGTCATCAGGCTACGTGGCATACCATCCTCTATTGTGTCAAACAAAGACCCTATTTTCAGGAGCCACTTCTAGCGTGAATTATTTAAGCTCTAAGGAACATCGTTAACAATGAGTAGTGCTTACCACCCCCAATCTGACGGACAGAATGAGGTCCTCAATTGGTATTTGGAAGACTATCTCCGTTGTTTTGTGCCTGACCACCCACGACAATGGTTACACTATCTTTCCTGGGCATAATGGCATTATAACACAGTCTGGCACTCTGCCAGTAAAATGACTCCATACGAAGCAGTGTTTGGTTGACCCCCACCTTCCCTGCTTGATTATAGCGCAGGCTCCTCATCAATTGCATCTGTTGATGAAGTTCTCCAATCTAGGTCCCAAATCTTAACCAATTTACAAGAAAAACCTGCGTCAGGCACAAAAGAGAATGAGCACCCAAGCCAATAGAAAACAAAAGGATGTCAACTATTCGGTCAAAGATTGGGCCCTCCTCAAACTCCAGCCTTATCGACAATCCACTCTTGCTCATCGCCTTCATAATAAGTTGTCTAAACGATTTTTTGGCCCTTTCCAAATCACAAAGCACATAGGAGTTGTAGCCTACCGTCTTAATCTTCCTAGCTCTGCCAAACTTCATAACATGTTTCATGTCACTAAGCTCAAAAATTTGTGGGAGACCCGACACTTGATACAGCCCCCTTGCCTCTGGATTTCATAAATCAGCACCCACTATTGAAGCCAGCCAACATCCTAGGTTTTCGTTGATTACTCCAACACAACACCCATATCCCTCAAGTACTAGTCCAGTGGGAAGGACAACCTGCATCAGATGCCACCTAGGAAGTTATAGCTGAGTTAAAACATGACTTTCCCAATTATGACCTTGAGAACAAGGTAAATCTCGAAGAGGAGGGTATTGATGCGGGACCAACAGCTGAGCCAAGCCCAAGTCGAAGCAAGAAACCACAAACTTCTACAAACATCAGAAGAAGCATACGAGATTCTAGAAGGCCCGCTAGGTTCACCAATTTTGTGTAAAGAACAAAGAATATATCTGTTGAAATGTCTTCTATGAACTGCAAAGTTGGCATTGCTAGCCAAAGTTTCTTACAGTGGCTTTATAAAAAAGTAGCTGAAGAATGAAATGGATTAAGAAAAGATATTTCCTCATTATCCTTTCTATTTGTCTTCTCTGTCACTTTTTCTCTAAGCTTCATTCCCTTAATCTCTAGCAATTCTCCCCCTTCTCTGTCTTTTTCCTCTTCCCCTATGCCTCTTATTTTAACTTCCAAACAAGCAAAACATAACATTGGTCTTCATATCCAATTTTACATTTGAAGTCAATATTTTCCACTTTATTTGATTTCACAAACAAATATTCCAATTCTGCTATATAGGTTGTCTTAGGTTTTCTAAAACTCTAAATACAAGCTCTGAAACTTTTGCACTATGTCCTCAACCTTTTTAGGAGTCCCTATAATAATGTGACCCCATACAAAGGACCAACATTTCCTTTCAAATGACCAGACAAACTTATCTAGCTATTCCAAATAGCTATTGATGCAATACACATAACCACTGACAAAATCAACAGACGAGGACTACAACATTCTTTATACCCTAGACTTTTAGAATTTCACTAACTTGAAGAATAGTCAGTGTCAGCCCCTTACACAAGCTCTATTCCTGGTCAGACAAGTTGCCACAGGTAAGCTCATGATGAACTTTTGCATTAAGCACGATTCTGCTCAGATAACTGAGCTTGTATTTTACATCTAATTTAGCATCCTTATGTTTGTAGATGTTAAAACATACATATTATTTCATTTCTTCTTACTGATCTGGCAGATCCATATACACAAAATTAGCCTCAACTCTGAAAACTATAAATTCCAGCAAAAAACATTACAAGAAGACATGAGGCATGACATAGACTACCTTTTCTCCTGACCTTGAGTATCTAGTTTCCTTCAACACAGCCTGATCTTCATCTATCTCTAAATTATTTGTTCCTGAAACAATAAGTATTAACAAGTCAGAGAAAGCTTACAGCAGTCAAATACAAAAGGAGAAATGAGAATAACATTCTACCTACCATTACTTTTCGAATGATTTGCTAGTGTCACAGAAATATCAGATTGTTTTAAATCAGGATCGACATCCCCAGAAGTTTCTAACTGCTTAGAATCATTTTCCTCATTAGAAGAGTTGTAACTCATGGTGGAACCAAAACCCTTATCTTCATAAATGAGCAGATTTGGCTCTTTCAAGCCTTCACCTGCTTCCTGGAGCACAAAGCAGGAACAAAGGATATGCATAATTAGCTATAGGATATTAGCACTCTGGGAGCAGAACATACACCAAGAAATAGACCATCAAACCTGCTTGATTGAATTAAGTGTTACAGCATCGGTCCTATATTTCTGCACCAAGAAAAAACGAGTGAACAATAAATCATTTACCGTGTCATCTATGGTTATCTAATTTCCATTGGGGAAATTTAAATAGTTAAAAATAATTTGAGGTGAGTACTGCAAATTCTCAATTCAAAAGAGTCCACAATACACAACAAACTGTCCTCACACAGTGAAAATAACTTCTTGGTACGCCTGAACCTTGAAGAAAATAAACCTGAAATTCTATATACCCATTTTACTTTTTGTTGACCGCTTCGAAATGAAACAAAAAGCATTATATTTAAGGTACTTACAAAAGTCAAATCTTCTACAAACTCTTTCCGCCCTGTGAAAACATATTAAAATAATTTATTAAACAACAAATCCATTGTAGCCAAACCTTAATGTTAAAACGACTAAAGAAACTTCACCAAGATCACAGAGATTCAGTAATGAGTAATATTCTCACACCTCCGTTTTCTCTAACTTTTACGTATGTGCAATGTGAATTGGTGCTCAGGAGAGGGACTTACCGGCGGGAGAGAAGTTGCCGAGCCTATTGGAGACGAAAACGATAGGAGCGACCAAAGTAAAAAAGAGCAGAGAGAGGATCAAAATCCTCTGCCATCGATGAATTTTCCTCATCAATATACCAAAATGGCAAACATAGAAACGAGAGAAGCAACTGAAATCCAAACGTATTCCTGAAACGTTCTATCGTCGATGGACCATTCTCCAACAGAACACATTCCAATCGCGAAGATTCGATGCTTGGACGGAAAGGAAGCGAAGTTAGGGTTTTTGATCCTTTCCTTTTCCTCTCTACTTCATGCTTTTAAATAGAGAGAGGGAGAGAGTAGAGAGTTTCTTTCCATGCCTGGCTCTGCAAGGCAAGAGGCTTTTGTGCTTTTAATTCTTTTCCTATATTTTTCCTTTTCGTTTTTATTTTTAGCTTCGATTTTGTTGTTGTGATATTTAGGACTTATATATATACATATGCCTGTGCTTGTGGGCGCGCTTTGGAATTGGATGTGGGCTTCAAGATTTGAGCTGCGAAAATGACGACGAAGTAAAGGGTACTTTGGTGGGGACATCCATGGCAAATGATGAGGGCGAGGCCTCATTCATGGTTCGATTCTGACGCGTCAGGTGTTTCTTTTCGACAGCCAGCCTGAGCCTACAGCGTTGGACTCTTTTTGTTTTTGTTTGGACGTACTTGCCCGTAACTAAAATAAATATAATCTCTCGTACACAAACTGAAAAAAGAGTCTCAGGGACAACTTTGAAGATTTACCGGGCTAGAGTTAGGGGCGTGGGCTTTCAAATCAAATTTTCTGTTTTAATTATTTTATTTTAATTCTATTTTATTAAATTTTATTTATATATTTACATAAAATTTATATAAATATATGGTTAAAATATAATAAAAAATCATGATCGAAACAGAAGATTTGACCTTATAAAGTAACAATTGGTTTATTAATTATGAGAGAATATAGTTGAAAATATTAAATATAATATTTCTAAAATTGTCTTTATAGTTTAAGAAAAGTACCGAGGAGGTTGGATTATAGGTAAGAAGCTTGGACCGTTTGGTAACCTAAATGACGTCTGTCTGTCTGTCTAGTTTCTTGTAAGAGAGTTGAGAAAACCGACAAACACACAAAATGCAAAGTGACAACTTCCTGAAGGTCAAAAAGAAACGCATTGAGTTGGCTGTCTTGCGAGCACATGGAGAAGATGCAAGCCAAAAGCAGCTGTCAGGATTCTGGCAGGACTACATGCCAGTTCTCTCTAACTTGGAAATGGAATCCAACAGGATTTTGATACAAAGTTTTCTACGTAGTTAATTAATAACGATACATCATAAATCGTCAAGCATATGCACATCTTTCTTTTCAGGATTGAAAAGCGCAACACAAAATTGAAGACTCTGTTTCTTAAATGCAAAGCAATTCAGAAATTTTGGATGAAAAAATTTTATTTGAATTGAGCATAAAAAAGAGTATAAACTATAATATTTAAAATTTTATTAATTGAAATTATTGGCATGTGATTTTTCAAACAATTCATTAGCCATTGAGTTATTCTTTACTTACATTTCAGGAAACGAACAGGCGCCAGGATCAATGTTTAAAAGATGGAAACTTTTGGTTTTGTCTCTCAGGGCAACAAGGAAAAGAAAGAAAACCGAGTCGTTTCAATCAAGGAACAATGCGTCCGTACATAAATGCCAGTGGAACTACCTAGAACTATGATGTTAGCGCATTACACGCAGCCTAAAATTCACTGTCGTCTGGTAATATCCTTTCCCAACGGCTTCAGGTGCCAAATCTTGGTGTCCATCTTTTCTTGTCTTTTCTCGGGCAAGTATGAAAAACAAATTGTTGCATTTGAAGGAACCATGTCTTGGAGAATAATTGAACGTAAACTTTGTTTAAAGATAAATTTTGAGAGGAATAAGATAGACCCGTAAAGATAAGACATGTTATTTATTAAAAAATACAATTTTATTTATTAAAATAAAGTTATTATATACCAAGATTTAAATCTTGATTTATTTACGAAATATTAGTTAAGTTTATTATTTTATTGCTTATATATTTAATTTTTCAATATTAATTTAAATCATAACTCATTAATAAATTATCTCTTGTACTATCTTTTTTCTATTCTATTTTTGGGTCAAATCCTGGTTTTAAAATCTAATAATATGTAAGGGTAATATCGTAGAGCAATAAAGTTACAGATGTAATTTGGTACGTAAAAGAACTATTTGTCGTTCCTTTCTTGTCTTGGACTGTTCTTTTGGGGTTGGACTCTCTTCTTTCAAAATAAAATGTTCTCTTTTTCAATGTATAGGGCAT
The DNA here is from genome assembly GCA_026546855.1 of Erythroxylum incrassatum. Classification (NCBI taxonomy): domain Eukaryota; kingdom Viridiplantae; phylum Streptophyta; class Magnoliopsida; order Malpighiales; family Erythroxylaceae; genus Erythroxylum; species Erythroxylum incrassatum. The sequence continues at coordinate 13,631,335 of JANVCL010000009.1, forward strand.
TTCCCTCCAAAACTAAAGTCAATTGCAAAAATGAAGATTTTGGACAAACATATTACATATCTCACTTCTTTTACATGCCAAAGAGAACAAGAGAGTTTATACAGTGGTTTGACTTTATGTTCTGTAAAGAAGGGTGAGAGTAACCACTGAGCATTGAAGTTCAACGGTAAGGGCTAATCTCCACTTAAGCAAGGTTAGGAGTTCAAACTCCACTTATGAATGCAACAGTATTAAATACTTGGTGATAGTGCTAAGCTATCCCTTGATATTACTCAAGGCACTAAGGAGATTAATCTGAAGGTGAAAATGACTTAAAGGTGTAAGGATTTTTTAATCAAACATGTGGGCTTATATGTGTATAATTGTATATAAAGGCTATCATATAAAGTTGGGCCAAATTAATTAAAGTGGTATAATATATTTATGGTATTTTGGGCTTTATGTATCTATTTTAAGTGTGGGCTTTATATGTGTAGAGACCGGATTTATAATTTCTAGTTTTATGATGGGTCAAATTAGATATTATAAAAATTAGATTAGAGTTTTATCCTAAAATAAGCGGTTATGGTCTCCAAATTAAACGTACGCGTAATTCTTTTATGACCTCCCATCATCAGATATAAGACAGAGAGTTAGGGAAAACTCTAATTAAAAGAAAGCTACGTTCTAATTTGGAAGACAAACCGCAAGACCCAAGTGCAAATTTCACAATGGATTCATATATGTTTCCATTTTTATTTGATTCTTGATAATTTGATATGAATAGATTCTGTTTTTAAAGGGATTAAAACCCAACAAGTGGTATCAGAGCAATTGATATTGGGTCATCAAGAATGGTTATTTTCTTTTTGTCTTCCATATTATCGGAGTTTCTTTCGTTCCCTTTCTTTAGATCTAGTCTTTTTTGGCATATACGATTATGTTTCGATGGTCTCATGGTTTCAGATCTTGTTTTTTCGTATATGTATACAGCTCTAACTCCTTGATTTGCAAAGTAAAGCCTTTAATGGTTTTCAAAATTTGCCTGTTGGATAATAACTTTATATTTTAAGCATTGTATAAAGAACCATTGGATGTTTTAGAAGGTTGCTTTCAAAAGCCCTTCATCTTTATCCAATAACCAATAAATTCATGGTTCTTTCTGTTTTGTTAATAAAGTCACGATGTTTGTTTTTATATTGACTAATAGATTCAGACCAGAAATAACCCTAAAGTTTTAGTATTGTAGAAAGTTTTAAATTTATACTTGTTAGTATGCATGTTATGGATTAATATTATAATGAGTTTGGAGTTCAAAATTTATAATTTCTGGTTTGATTTGTAAAATTTTTTACTCAATTCTCAATTTAAGCTGACAGGATTGTCAGTGTCGTTGCATTAAGAAATTGAAGCTATGACGCTTTCATACAACTTATGCAAAATTTGGTATTGTAATTTCAGATTTTGGTATTTTAAACAAATATATAGCATTTGAAATTAAATTAATTGAAACATGATGTTCCCAAAGCAACATCTCTTGTGAAAATTAATTTAACTTGGAATGTTAAAAAGTTTTGTGTGTATGTTATTCATGTGAATATGGACTGACCCAAAGAAAAGTTAATATTTCACCCTAATTGCTTGTACATGTGTGGTGGTAAATGTGTGGCAATTATTCAGAATAATATGTGAACATTAAATCGGTCCAAAAGAAGATTTATTGTTTGACATGCCTTATTGCCAGTGTTTGATCACTACACTAATATACCACTTACAAGTTAATATTTCTATCCAAAGACTAAATATTAATGTTGTGCAAGGTATCTTGTAATGAGACCCTACCATTATCTATATATAATTAATTTGACATATTATAGTGTTATTATGTGAGTAATTAGATTTTTTTTTTGTTCTTTGTTCAATTCCTGGTTCTGCTGCAAATATATTTGCTAGTGTTAATGGCACCAATTTTAAGTTATAGAAGGAGAACGTTTTGATTGTTCTCAGAGTCATGGACTTGGATCTTGCTTTACGAGTTGATCAACCTAATCTATTTACTGGTGAGAGTACCTCTAATCAAAAGAGAGATGGAAAAGTGGGAAAGGTCAAATCGTATGGGCTTGATGATCATGAAACGTGTCATTCCAGTAGCTTTTCGAGGCATTATGTCCAATCAGATTACTACGGCTAAGGGTTTCCTTGAGGATCTTGATAAAATATTTGCCAAAAATGAGAAGGCTTAAACAATTACACTTTTGGCAAAGCTTATCTCATTGAGGTATGTAAGAAAAGGAAACATAAGAGAGTACATTATGGAAATATCTCACATTGCTTCAAAATTGAAAGCAGTTAAGTTGGAATTATCCAAAGACTTGGTAATGCATCTGGCTTTGATATCTCTTATAGTGTAGTATAGTTAATTCAAAGTGAGCTATAACTGTCAAAAAGAGACATGGTCTCTTAATGAGCTTATCTCACATTGAGTTCAAGAAGAGGAAAGGTTGAAGCATGATAAGGCAGAAAGTGCTCACTTAGCTACAACATCTAAGGACAAAAGGAATAAAAGAAAGAAAATTAAGGAAGCTGCGGTTCCGGCAACACAAAAGAAACAACAAAAGGAAGACAAACCAAAAGGTTGTTTCTTCTGTGGAGCTGAAGGTCATGTAAAGAAGCAATGTGCCAATTATCACACATGACGTGCAAAGAAAGGTATGCTTCTTATTTTGGTTTATTATGAGGTTAATTTGAATTTGGTATCTAGACACAAATGGTGGTTCAATTATGGTGCAATAACTCATATCAGTGTGTCTATGCAGGGTTGCCTAAGCCGAAAACCAAGTGATGGTGAAAGATATATCTAATTAGGAGATGACAAGTCAGTATAAGTCGAAACAATAGGGACTTTTAGATTATTATTAAGAACTAGATTTTATTGAGATTTATTTGAGACTTTCGTTGTATCGTCTTTTAGACGGAATTTGATTTCTATTTTTGCTTTGGACAAATCTGGTTATTGTTGTTCATTTAGAAATAAAATATTTAGTCTCTTTAAAAATTCAAATTTGGTTGGTATCTGTTCTTTATCAGGTTACGATAATCTATATATGTTAGCCCCTGAATTTTTTTATTTTGTTTGAGCATAATTAGATTAATTTGAGGTCTTAATAGATTAAATTAAGTTATCATTAATTAAGTATGATAGCATTAATTAAGTTAGGAGGTATGAATTAATGAA
>JANVCL010000009.1:13650065-13663282 GCA_026546855.1 Erythroxylum incrassatum
AAGATTTGGAAAAGGAAGCGCACCTAGAGCCTATGAGCTCAGACAGGCGGTAACGCTTTTATGACAAGAAGGAATGTCTGTGTCTTCATATTACACAAAATTAAAAAGCTTATGGGATGAAATCTAGTCGATTTCACCCCTTCCAAGATGTAATTATGGTGGTTGTACCTGTGATATACAAAGCCAGATAAGTTCAACGAGAGAAAGAGAGCAGTTATATGATTTTCTAATGGATTTAGATAAAGTTTTTAGGACGGTTAAGACACAAATATTGAGCACCAAACCTATGATGATGCTTGGACATGCATATCATTTAGTAGTAGAGGATAAACAACGAAGGAACATTTCGGCAAATCGGGAGCCAATGGTTGAGGCGGCAGCTTTCCTAACACAAGGAAGTCGCAATAATAAAGAAGCTAGTGACTGAAGGACTACTATAAAACATGAGTTGAGGTGTCGGCATTGCTCTAAGCTTGGGCATACAGAGGAACAGTGTTTCGAATTATTGGTTTCCCACCTGGTTGGTGCAAAGGTAAAGGTGGTAGAGGCAAAAACAGGAAAGAAAGAGGTGGATAGGGAGTTGAGAAGAGGAATGCACTACATGCAACACAAGTTGGTCATGAAGCTAGTCCAATACCTAGGCTCACATCAGAACAATATAATCGGTTGGTTTAGTACTTAGAACGTGAGCCTGGAGTGATGAAATTGACTCCTAAACCTACCACTCCTATGGCTAACATGGCTGGTAAGATTAATTATGAGCAACCGTGAGTGATATATTCAGGCGTTAGAGCACATCACCTACAGTAGTGATTTTCTTGAAGAAAGATAAAATAAATACTAGAGTCTGCAAGCAAAAATTCCAAACGGAGATGGTGTATCTGTGATGGTATAGGGAAAGTGAGACTTTCCAATGGTCTGAAACTTGATAATGTTTTGAATATTCCAAACTTCAAGTGTAATTTACTCTCTGTTAGCAGATTAACAAGAGAATACAATTGTGTACTGATATTCTTTCCGGACTTTTATGTGATGTAGAACTTACCTTTGAGGAACCTGATTGGAGTGGGTAAGCAGTGCGATGGCCTATATTGCCTTGAACCAATACAAAACAGAAGTGTGGCAATGCCGGTTGAAAAGGTAGAAGATTCAAGTTTATGGTAGAAAAGGTTGGGACATGCATCTGTCGGGAAAATTCAGCATATTTCTCTTATTTTAAACAAGGTTTCTTTTGAAAATAAATTACATTGTGATTCATGCATGCGAGCTAAATAGATAAGATTGTCATTTGTTATTAGTGAAATAAAATCAATCACATGTTCTGATTTGATACATTGTGATATATGGGGAGGTTATAAAACCCCATTTATTTCAGGAGCTCATTATTTTCTCTCATAGTTGATGATTATAGTAGAGCAGCTATCTAATGAAACACAAATCAAAAGTGAGTCATTTTTTGCCCTTATTTTGCAACATGGTGTAGACACAATTTGAAAAGAAAGTTAAGCAGATAAGAGTTGATAATTGAATGAAAATTTAGTCCAATTACATGCTTGATTATTATAAAGGAAAAATGAATGGTTTTGCAAACATCTTGTATTCATACATCTCAGTAGAATGGCGTGGTCGAAAGAAAGATAGACATATATTAGAGACAGTAAGAGCATTGAGATTTTAGGGAGGATTACCTATAAAGTTTTAGGAAGAATGTATTCTCACAGCAACATATCTTATTAACTGACCCTCTAAGGCCATCAAAAACAAAACTCCATATGAAGTGTTATTAGGAAAGAAACCAACTTAGAGCCATTTGAGGGTTCTTGATTGCTTAGCATATGGCCATTAAGGTCAAGTATGGAGATAAATTTGGTGAAAAAGGTAGACCATGCGTGTTTGTTGGCTATCCAAATGGACAAAAGGGGTATAGGATCTATGATGTTGAAAGACAACAGATTTATACGTCTAAAGATGTGACCTTCTTTGAGGACATATTTCCTTTAATAAAGGAAATGTTTTGAATAGATGATCAAGAATATCTAAAAGTGAAGGAGATTGGATCAAATACAATTCTTTATGATAATTATGACTTAACTAAGCACATATCTAGACAGGTCAAATTAACAGAGAATGGACCCATTCAACATAAAGAAGAAAATCAATTGATAATTAATAGTGAGTGTTGGACCCCGAACTTTTCTTAGATTTGCGAGTTAAAATTTTGACATGAAACGAAAATTTTGTGGTGAATTAGTCATATATAAAGAAACAAAAGAAAATGTTAGATGAGATTAAGATAGGCGAAAAATGTTTTTGTTATTGAGATTTATGTGTGGATAATATGTTTATACATTGAAAGATAAGCGAAAACATTTTTTTTTGCAAAAATTTTTGCTCTTTAATTTAGAAGTTTCACATTAGAAAAAATTTGGCAAATCCCTCATTCTCAAACTTCCGCTTTTTCGGTTGAGGTCCGATTCCGAGATCAGGTCTCAAAAGTGAGAGGGCGAATGATACAAACATAGAACATATATTGATAGAAGCATCTAAACAAGAGATAAGAAAGGTGGGAGTTGCTGAGAGTGACAAAGGACTGACTGTTATCGATCAGTCATAAGGAAACACACAAGAAAACAAATGAGTTAGAAGGATACCTAAACGATTTGATAGCTTTGAAGTTGACTTGCCACCCTCCATCGCACAACCTCACTTGACCCTCCATTCGAGAACTCGGTGGTATATCCCTTATCTTCTTATGTTTCATATGATAAATTTTTGCACTCACACAGTTTTTTTAGCGGCCATCACAGCACTCGATGACCAAAACGATTTCTTACAAGAAATAAAACATGAACATTGGCGAGAAGCTATGACAAAAGAAATACAAGCTTTAGAAGAAAACGGAACTTGGGAATTGGAGATGCTTCCAAAAGGGAAGAGAGCCATTGATTCCAAAGGAGTTTACAAGATCAAATTCAAGCGCAATGGAGAAATAAAGCGCTAAAAAACGCGGTTAGTGGAAAAAGGTTTCACTCAAATAAAAGGGATAGACTTCCATGAAACTTTCGCGTTAGTTGCAAAGCTTGTCACAGTGAGATGTCTCTTAGCAGTTGCACCAGCCAAAAGATGGGAAGTTCACTAGTTAGAAGTGAACAATACAATTTTTCATGGTGATCTTGAGGAAGAGGTCTATATGAAAATTCCACAAGGGTTTACACGAAAGGGTGAGACAAGAGTCTACAGACTAAAGAAATCCTTATACGGCTTATAAAAAGCTTTTAGAAATTGGTACTATAAGTTTACTAATTCTTTACTTGATGTAGGCTTCAAGCAATCGAAGGCAGATCACTCACTGTTTTTATACAACTTTGGAAATAGTTTTGTTGCTGCTCTAATATATGTGGATGATTTGGTATTAGCTGGAAATGATGTATCAATAATAAGAAAGGTGAAACAACACCTTAATGACAGATTTAGTATCAAAAACTTGGGAGCTCTAAAATATTTCCTTAAAGTAGAAGTTGCAAGGTCACCACAAGGAAAAATTCTTAGTCAGCAAAAGTACACATTGGATATATTAGAAGAAAGTGGAATGCAGGCATATCGACCTAGCACATTTCTAATAGAGAAGAATCACATGCTAAGTGTGGACAATGATGATTGAGGAATAGATGTGAATCAATATAGAAGACTAGTAGGAAGGTTATTGTATTTGGCCATTACGAGACCAGATATCCCATACGCTATGAATGTTCTTAGCAAATTTGTCAGGTCGCCAAAGCAAAAACACTTAGATGTAGCCTATCGTGTCATTCGCTACTTAAAGATGGCACCAGGACAAGTTGTTTTATTACCAGCATCAAGTGAGTTACACCTTAGAGCATTTTGTGATGCCGATTAGGGTGGTTGTGCTATGTCTCGGAGATCCACTACAAGGAATTTCATTAAACTAGGTGAGTCACCAATTTTTCAGAAAACAAAGAAACAGACAGTGGTGGCTAGTTCATCAGCAGAGGCGGAATATAGAACTATGACTACTACAGTTATTGAGGTAATTTGGTTATGATGGTTGTTGAAGGACTTGAAAGCACCTCAAGAAGAAGAACCAACAGAGCTGTTTTGCGATAACCAGGCAGCTCTACAGATTGCTGCAAATGGGGTATTTTATGAAAGGATAAAGCATGTTGAAATGGACTGTTATTTTGTGAGGGAAAGAGTTCAGTCGAAGGAAGTAGTCCCTGCAAAAGTGTGGACAAAGGATCAAATTGCGGATGTTTTCACCAAGGCATCAGGGAAAGATAGATTTAAGTTGTTCTTTTGAATTTGCACACGCGAACTTGAAGGAGAGTGTTGGAGTCTGTTCACTTATGATATATAGAATTGCGTAGTTATAGGAGATATTTGCGTATATAGGGAAAGTATCTTTGCGAGCATATATTCAACTTGTATATATGTACATCCTCTGCAAATTTTACATTGACAACGTTAACGGTGATTCCGTCGACAGCCAAACTCGAATTAGACCGCCGTACTATGTCTATACGTTATAATCATACATTCAACCTGAGATTTCCCAATTCAAATACCAAAAAAATCAAGATTTACAAAATTACAAATAATACTTGGATCACTAAACTACTCAAGTGAGACAAAAAAAAGAAGAAGAAATCAATTCATGCAACTTTTCTCAAATTCTACGCTATGCCCATCTCGAAATCGAGTCCTTCAAGAAAACCCACCTATCAATCAAATGCGAGCGTACCCTCCTCGGGTGGGACTGCCCACAACAGAAAGCAACCCACCATCTCCAACCTCTTGCTCGTCCATATACAAATCGTCTATCCCTCTAAACACAGCGTGAATCAAAACAATTGCGAACCCAATCATAACAGAGACCAAGACATTCAGCCACACGCTAGTCAAAGCCAACGCGACGAGAGTGACTACCGAGAGCATACCCAGTACGATTCGATCGTCGATCGTACGGTTGAAAACAACCAGGGGCTCGTCGCGGTTAAAGTAGAGGAAAAACCACGCGACAAAGATGACCAAGAACACGATCATTGAAAGCGGGTGCCACAGTATGCTTAGGAAGAGAACTAAGAGAACAATCAACGCATAGTTGACGCGAAAGTAGGGGAGGTTTCGCTTAATGTGGAGGGTGGCTTCGCCCAAGGTGTATGGGCGTGTGAAGGAGGAGAGTGCCACGAATTGACGCCATGGGCGGCGCGTGGCGAAGAAGACGGAGGATGCGGAGGTGGCCCGAGAGAGGAACGTGTACGTTGGTGGGGTCGCCGAGGACATTTTGAGAAAATCGTTAGGTTTTGGTTTTGAATCGTTTGGGTTCAGGCTGAGAGGCACGTTACTAAGGGGACAAGGTGTTCTTATTCGTGGGGTTTTTGGAAATTTGTTTCTTCGTTTTGTTTGAAGGGGGCTGTCGTTTTAAGAATCAGATGTCAGCATGCATTTGGGGATCGTAATCAAGGAATGCACAGAAATGGAAACCCTTGTAGAAAGTAGAGAGGATGGACTTGTTACGTGGCTCAACTGTCTATCTTCTCCTCTCTCTACGTGGCAATTGTCGAGGGACAAATCGTAATTCAATTTGTAAATATCTCAAATGTGTAGTATTATCACTTTTAGCCTTACTCTATCAATTTAAAGTCTATAATAACTACAATTGGACTTTTATACATGTTCTTTAATTATGTTGCAAGTGTGCCATAACTATTGTCCATTATGGAAGAAAAAGAAAGACCATATACGTAATTACACTCAATTGAATGATTGTAGTTAATAAATGTTATTATTAAATTATTTTATTAATTATGATATTTTTAGAAATTATAAAACGATTTTGTTCATTTTATTGAAAAATAAAATCGAAGATTCAACAAAATTGTCGCCTATCTAATTTAAAAATAAATTAAACAATTTAATGGAAAAAAATCTTAATCATAAATTTAACTCAAAAGTGTCAAAAATGTTACCTGCCAAAGTTGAAATAAAAGTCAAGAATAGTTAGCCAAATGGCTAGCCATTCCACACGTCTCCTGCCTACAAATATGCAAGAGATGAAGAGCTAACCATCCCAGAAAATCTCTTCTTCTATTAAATCATTACAAAAGTTTAGAGAGTGTTTTTTCTATTTTGTGAGAGAGTTAGTGTTTTTCTTTGTAAAATAGAGAGAGTTTGTACTCCTAAATTTTATAGTGAAATTTCTTTTCTTGCCTGTAATTTTTACCTTAATTTAGGAGTTTTTCACGTAAAATATGTTTATTCATTACTATTCTTTCAGTCTTATTTAGCTGCGAATCTGCTCTAATCCGGTTGATTTTTACAACAAGTGATATCAGAGCGAGGTGAGAAAATTATGAAGAATTTTTTTGCGTAATTTGTTCAGACTTCAAGTGAGCATAGTGAAAGTTAGTGAATAGTAACCACAAAAGGTGACAACTGTTCATGCATTTATTTTTTATTAAATTATGCAGTTATTGTAATTCAAGTATACAACACTGTTCACGTATATGATACTATTCATGCATATGCATATGGTCCTATTCACATATACGAAACTATTTATACATGCGGAAACTATTCATACATATGGGTACTATTCACGTGAAATATTAGGGGCCAAAATTTTATTCGTGATGGAAACAATAACAACAAAATTTGAGATTGAAAAGTTCAATGAGAGTAATTTCTCATTGTAGAAGTTGATGATGAAGACCATCTTGAGAAAAGATAACTGTTTAGCAACCATCAACGAAAGCCGACAACCTTCACGGATGATAATATGTGGAATGAGATGGACGAGAATGTTATAACAAATCTTCATCTAGCACTAGCAGATAAACGAGAATGCTATTGCAAATCTTCATCTAGCACTACCAGATTCGTATGATCAACTAGTTATCAATTTAACAAACAACACAGATACTCTAGTCTTCGACAATATTGCAACTACTATTCTGAAAGAAGAGAGTTGACGTGAAAGCAAGGAAGACAGGTTGACAAATTTGCAACAAAAGGAGGCCTTGGCGGTGACGGGAGAAAGATCAATGGAACATGGCCTAAATGGGACTCATAGTCATGGCAGATTAAAATCCAAGAGTAAGAAGAGTTTTAAATGCCACAATTATGGCAAGAAAAGGCACCTGAAGAAGAATTGTTGGAATATGAATAAGAAAGATTCTATTCCTCAAGGAAATGCGACAAATACTTCAGAAGATGGAAGTGTAATGGTGTGTGAACCAACAACGACTGTTGGAGGTAAAAGAAGAATTGTTGATGTATAGCTTCTCGATCCAACAGTTACTTTTCATATGACCTCTCGAAGAGAATGGTTCCATAAGTATGAATCTGTCTTTGAGGGATTTGTGTACAGCTGTAATGATCAAGCTCTGAAGATCATTGGTATCGGCACCATCAAGTTAAAGGTATATGGTAGGATAACTCGGACTATTGAAAAAGTGTGACATGTGGAGGGCCTAAAGAAGAATTTGTTGTCTATAGGACAACTGGATGATCTCGGTTTATATTTGAGATTCAAAACAAGATCATGAATGTGATTAAATGAGCGCTGGTATTCATAAAAGTAAAGAAGATTATTGCAAATCTTTACATGTTGAAGGGAGTAACTTTGCAAGAAGGAGAGGTGTCCGTTGCGGTGACTAGTCCAGATGACAAATCTGCAATGATGTGGCATAAAAAGCTTGGACATATGTCAGAACAAGGAATGAAGATACATGCAGAGAAGAATCTACTTCCAGGCCTCACAAAGGTATCATTATCTTTCTATGAGCATTGCAATGTGAGTAAGCAGCATTGATTGAGGTTCAACACATCAAAGTTCAAAAGCAAAGAAATTCTTAAATTGATTCACTTTAATGTATGACAAGCACTAGTTACGTCTCAAGGAGGAGCCAATTTCTTTGTATAATTCATTGATGATTATTCAAGGAGATGTTGGGTGTTTCTTATCAAGAGGAAGGCAAATGTGTTTCTAACTTTTTAAATTTACAAAGCGCGGGTGGAACTCAAATCTGATAAGAAGATCAAGTGTTTGCTCTCAGATAATAGAGGTGAATATACTGGTAAAAAATTTGATGAATTCTGCAAGCAAGAAGGCATCAAAAGGCAGTTCACGATGACATACACTCTTTAACAAAATGGAGTAGCAGAGCGAATGAATAGAACTCTGTTAGAAAGAACAAGAGCGATGTCGAAAATTGCAAGCTTAAATAAGAAATTTTAGGCAAAGCAGTCAATATCACCTGTTATGTGATAAATCGAGCTCTATTAACTGTAATTGAGTTGAAGATACCGATGGAGATATGGACTGATAAACCAGTGGATTATTCCAACTTCCATATATTTAGAAATCCTACCTATGTGATGTTCAATGCCCAAGAAACTACGAAGTTGAATCCAAAATCCATAAGATATATTTTCTTGGGATTTGCTGAAGGAGTAAAGGGGTATCGTCTGTGGGATCCCACTGCCTACAAGATTGTTATTAGCAGAGATGTTATTTTCTTGGAAGATAATGATCAAAAGAAAAAAGAAGATGTTAGCACTTCAAAAGAGAATTCAGAGACTACAACAATATAGGTGGAAAGGGAATTTGATCAAAATGATTTTTCTACAGTTGCACTAGAGCACGAGGAGCAAGAACCAGTCGAATATGATGTTTGAGATACTCAGAGATCAACTTGGACACAAAGAGCACCGAGCTGACACTCAGATTATATTATAGAAAGCAATATTGCATACTGAATTTTAACTGAGGACGGAGAGCCATCAACTCTTCAAGAAGCAATAAATAGTTTAGATGCATCTCAGTGGATGACAACAATGCAAGAAGAAATTGAAGCTCTGCATAAGAATAAAACATAAGAGTTGGTATCACTACCACAAGAAAGAAAACCTATTGGCAATAAATGGGTTTACAAGATCAAGCAGAGTGGTGACGATCAAGTAGAGCGATATCATGCTAGATTGGTGGTAAAAAGATATGCTCAGAAGGAAGGAATTGACTTCAATGAAATATTTTCTTTTGTGGTTCAACTCACCACAGTTCAAGTAGTCCTGGCGATGGCGATGTGTGGTACATTTGACTTGCATTTTGAGTAGTTAAATGTGAAAACTGCATTTCTTCATGGAGATCTTGAAGAATAAATTTATATGCTCCAACTAGAAGGTTTTGAAGAAAAAGGAAGTGAGAACTTGATTTATAGGTTGAACAAATCTTTGTATGGTTTAAAGCAGGTGCCGAGGTATCGATATAAGAGATTTGATTCCTTCATCATAAGCCTTGGATATAGAAAAATGAGAATTTTCTTAAGGATGTCAAAACAATATGTCTTAATCAGAAATTGACTTAAGGATGTGTACATGACACATATGAAGGTTTGAATACAAAAGCTTTTGTAATCAAGTATGGGAGTTACAAAAGTGTATTTGTGAACTTTAGCAAGCGCCACAAATTTAGAACATCAATTTTGACGAAACAATCAAAGAGCTTGATTTTATATAAAAAGTTGGTAAATCTTATATTTATAAAAAGATTAATAGGAATGTAGCAATCTTCTTAGTGCTATATGTAGATAACATATTACTAATTATAAATGATATATTGATGCTCCGATATATAAATATTTGATTGTCTGAGAACTTCTCAATGATTAATACGGGAGAAGCAACGTATATTCTAGGAATAAAGATCTATAAAGATATATGAAATAAGTTGTTTGGTTTATCCTAATCAATGTACCAAGATAAAATGTTAAACAGGTTTAATATGAAAAATTCTAAGAGGGGATTCTTGCCCATGCCATTTAGGATTTCTCTTTAAAAGAATATTTCCAAACATATAAGATGATAGGGGTAAAATAGATTATATTTTATATACTTCGGTAATTAGATCAATCATATGTGTGATATTATATACAAGACTAGATGTTTCTTGTACTTGAAGCATAAGAAGCATATTTCAAGCCAATCTTATAAATGATCACTGAACAACTATGAAAAATATTTTAATGTATTTGAAAAGAACTAAAGTTATTTTCTTAGTCTATAGAAGAGCAGAACTAAGAGTTCAAGGTTATTTACATGTTAATTTTTAGTTTGATCATGATGGTAATAAGTCACACTAAAGGTATATTTTTACTCTTAATGATGATATACTACATCGAAAAAGTTACAAACAACCCATTATTATTGATTCTACAATCGGGACAAAGTATATTTTAGTGTTTAAGGCAGCAAAGAAAATCATTTTCCTAAAAACAAATTTAGAGTGGTTTCTAAAAATATCGAACAAATAATATTATACTAAAAAAATAATGACATTATTGTACAAAAAAAGGAACCAAAGTCTCATTAAATCCAAGCATATACTCAAGAAACTTAACGTGATTAGGAAGATAGTGTAACAAAAAAATATTACAGAAGAACTAGTGTCACTAAAAAAAAATCTTATACACCATCACATTAAACCATTGTCTCAAAAGATACATAATCGATATTTAGATGGATATATTATCTGTTGGACAATTTAGATGGATATAATATTAGGTATATAGATGATTATGAGATTATTAGTTTATACTCTTGCAACGAATTGGTTAGTTATAATTATTATTTAAAGTTAATATATGATATTGTCAGGATATTTTATTTAAATGATCTCAAAAATTGTAAAAAAAAATATTTTCCTATATCCGTGATTTGATAATTGCACTTATAGGTAGCATTACATCCCCACGATGAAAAGCCAATCACCCGTTTAGCATTGGAAGGCTTTAAATATATCGAGAGATGAGAACTTGCCTTCCCATCCCCTCTTTTTGCTAATCACTGCAATGAAAACCTCCGAATCAATATGTCATGAATAAGTTTAGTGGAGAAACTATGCCAACTCCATGACTAATCAGTTAGATCACAAAATACATGTCCAGAACTAACGATGATAATGCCAAGCCGATGTGTTAACCCACTCAGTGACTGCATGTAGGTAGCTGAGAAAAGAAAAGTTCAGAGACTCCAGTGAAAATTACTGAGGTGCATGCTTGTGGTAGTGTTTGATAAATGCCTTTAAAAGAGAAAACGGTGTTATGACAATTCCTAAGCAACAAGCTAAGATTAATGACCTTACCTCGAGGCTGCTCTACCTGTTGAAAGATCACAGTAGACCAAATGCCCCCAGCGACGTGTCTTTGCTTTCTTCATGATCTTTTGTTGAGCCTCCTCCTTCATGAAGTCCAGTTTTCTCTTTCACTACTGTAGCAACTTCCATTGCAATGTCCCCTCTTCTCTTATAACTTTGTGATTCTTCAATTTGATAATGTTGCCATCAATTTGAGAGCTAAGATCAGATTGAATAATTTGCTGTCTTTTGCTTTGTTTCAACTGTCAACTGAGTGTACTAGTAAAAGAATTTCTGCACTACGCTATATCTTTTATCTAATTCGCCTCTCCAATGTACGCAGTTTACGGCATTGAAGTTGGAATAAAGACGCGTTATTAGATAAAATACCGCCACGTAACTGATAACAAAGAAGAAACTGTTGCGTTTCTCATTCCTTTCAGCCGATATGGATCATGTTTGTGAACATCCGATGCTTAACTAGTGTCTGAAGTTCAGAACTGGATCAATTTTAGCCCTCTCTCTCGGCCTTCGGATTTGGTTTTGTATATCTGGGCTTTCAGACTACTATGAATAGAGACTTAACGAAGTTGACCTCGGTGCGGTGACCGTTTCATTTTAAGTTGAAATTGTTAAAATTTAGCTGTCTAACGTCAGGGCATTCACTCGTAGCTTCTGGTTCAAGAAAGTGGTGGTTGGCTTGGACGGAATCCTACGACTTAAGGTTTGGAAACTTGAAGTTTTCTGCTGTGATGAGTGACAAAACTTGAAGTTTTCTGCTGTGATGAGTGACAAGCAAGGCTTATTAAATAACAAATTTTTTATTTTATTAAAATACTACTTTTATTATTTATGATAAAATTAATCATAAAGAATTTTTCTTATTGAAGATCTTACCAAAGAGACCAAAAGAATTAAAGAAAAAGCAAAAAATTATGAAATATTTACTAATCATTTTCATTATCAATATAGGAAACAAAAATAATAAAATATTAGAGTTTCACTCATACAAGCAAACATCTTATTGAACTAAAAATTTGTTCAAATCATATCAAATGCTTAAAGAAGAAGAAAACCTTTCTCTCTCCACTTGCTTCATCATAATTCTAGTTGTTATTTAATGAAGATGCTTGTTGTCTCTCTCCGCTCGCTTTATCATGATTTTAGCTATCATTTAATGAAGTTGCATGTATCTACCTCCTTTCCATGCACAACTACCTTGATTTATTTATTGACATTGCCTCCTTTAAATTAAATAGGTAAAAAATTATCATCCTTAACAATTTCTTCAGTTTGTGAAATAACTCAAACATTAGTTGTAAAGTCCCAAATTATACCCTAGTTGAAATGTTACATGCCTACGAAAGTAAAAGTGATAGGTGTTGAAATTATGATATGATTGTGAATTGCATAAGTTTTGAATTTTGGTTTGATGAACCATGATTAGTAACTTGGTATTAATTGATACCATTAGAAATTTGATGCATTAAAATATACATTTGAACTAGGAAAACTGTCAAGTGACAAGACAAATTGGTACATGAAAATTAGTATGACTAAGCCTATACATTGAATGACATTTGGCAGCATTGGTTAAGTGACAAATGACCTAATAGAATTGTGACATTTGGTAGCTTAAATGGAGGACAAGTGGCTCATTTCTATGTGTGACATGTGGGTTATTCCATTAAAGGACATGTGGTTTATGTAGCGCCCCCTTACCATAGAGTACCCACCGGAACGTCCGTAGGTCATTCTGGTACATATCCTACGATAAGAGACCACTGCTGACAACCACCACTAAACTCCCCATGGCATCACAATAATAAAACAGTAATAAGAAATTGAAACTTTTAAAACCAAACTGTATTTTGTTTCATTTACTCAAACACAGTAATTTACAAACTGTCAGTGACATCTGTCTGTACAATCCTTCAAAACACTTTATACTAAGGACTATACAGTAAGACATAAATAACAGTTCTAATTAGAAGTCTCCAAAAGAAAGCCCAGCTGACCGACCTTTGAGCCATAGCCTCTCTCGCCAATCCAAAGTACACGGCTC
>JANVCL010000009.1:13676157-13689107 GCA_026546855.1 Erythroxylum incrassatum
AAATCAATGATTCTCATTCCTCTCAATTACTAGGGGAATGGAGGATTGTCAAGAAGTGGGTAATGAAAATGTTACCCTTTTAATAATAGTTTGATGCGAAACACAAGTTTTCATTTCATTCCCATACATTTTTTTCCATTATCCCCAACCAAGCACCCCCTAAATGATGTTACTTTTTATTTTAGCTTTTCAAATATAAGTAAACTATATCTTATAATTATTTCATGAATTAAAAATTAAAATAAAAAAAAACTCAATTTAAACAATTCAACGAAAACATCCAATATAAAATTTTAAATTTAAAAAACTTTATTATAATTTTATAAAACATAAACATAACTCTTAATTAACAGATTTTGAGGAGTTGACTCTAACTATTTAAATGTATGATTCGATGTCACTTTAATATGACGCTGTTCCAATAATAACATCTTTGTAATTATTAGAACTTTATATCAATCTATGAATAGTTATATGAATGTCAAATATTTGTACCAATTAAAAATTAAAATTAGATAGTAAAAAAGAATGCATTTCTTAGTTTATTATCATTTTCTAATTTATAAAATCTATGGAGTAAAGTTAGCCAAATTCATATTCAAGAATGATTTGGAGCGTAGATATTGTTAACTTGACATTTTCGTCTATATGGTTGCTACCTTCTTAACTAATCAAATTGCTACAAGAAGTACGTTAGTACTCCACAAGCAACCGAGATTCCTTTCCTTTTCCATTATGAGATGGCAAAATTGTCATTAGGTTAATATACGTTTGTCCTATTTTTTCAACTCAAAAGAGTAACTTCTGGCGATAACAAGAAATCTTGTTATCTATGGCTTAAATTTTGTTGTTGATATTAAAAATTTAGAGAATTTTATTTTAAACCAAAGAATTTGTAGTCGTTATCTTTTGAATGCATATTGAATAAATCTCCAAATTAATGCAATAGCTTATAAATTATACTAACCGGGTACTTCGCACTAAACAATTCTTGTATGACAGATTCGATCAAGAGAACGTAAGTAAGAAGATTCGAACACAAAAGTTTTTAGTCCCATACTCTCTACTCTATCAACTCAACTAAAAATTATTGTCTATACTTAAATAATAATTTGTCACTTATTATTTATTATTATCAACAAAAAAGACCACTGTGTGCCTGCCTTTTTCAAAGGCTATTTACCAATAAGAGTAGGAAAAAGACACTGCCCTTTGATTGATTTTGAGTCGAAGAAACTTAGAAATAAAACTATGATGTGAAATTAGGAAAGATAGGGAGACATTGATAGTTTCCAAAAAAGGACTAATTCTCCACCATTTTAACGTTTTGGTTGAGGTAAACAACTGTTTCCACTTCATCCCACATTACTAGTTCAAGCCCTGCGTTTTAGAGATTTTCGACAACTTTGCATAAAAAATTAAAAATACCCAAAGGAATTACATTTTAAAAGTTTAAGAAGACAAAACCACCTGATTAAGCTCATTGAGTTGTGCTTAAACCTGACAAAAATATTTTTTTAACATAAAGAAATAGAGAAGTTTATTAATTTTATTAAAATTTTCTGTTTTAAAAATATCATAAAGAAATTTTGTATTAAATTTTACTAACCTGATATTATTTTACGACACATAAAGAATCCCATCATAAGGAAGTGATTGAAAAGTGACCAACTATATATAAAAAAAAGATATGAGTTTAGATAACATGTTCAGTTATTTTATACCTATTCTCTTTTATAAGCACTCGTTCGTTCAATAAATAGGACCTATATACATTGGATAGATAAATACTTATAAAATAGAGTGAGCACAACGGTATGATCTGTACTTAAAAGATATGCATCAAAGAGATTGATTTATTGGTTTTATTAATTTATCATACTTATATCCCATCACTTACACCCAAAAATATATAGAATTTATTATATAACGTTAACAGAAAATTTTATTTTATTATATGATAATAATAATAATAATAATAATAATAATAATAATAATAAAACCATTGATTTTTATAATAATGTAGTTATTTATTTATTATTTATACTCTTTTTATTTATATTTTATTAATTTATAATAATTTATTGATAATTATTATTATCTAAGTATTATCATAGAATAATGTCAAAAAAAAACAAAAAAATTATCATAGAATCTAATAGACTGATGAGGCAAAAAATTATTTGATATTTATAATAAATCTAATATTTTGATACGATAAAAATAAAAAGTAAATTATAAAAAATAAACTTTATTTAATTTCACAATATTAATTAAATTAATTGAAATTTAATTTATTACAGAATAATTCTTATTTAACTCTATAATTGATATTGTTGACGTGATTGATAGTGTTGATGTGATTTAATGTGTCAATAAATTTATTTAATCCGTGAGTACTAAAATTAACATCAAATTAGTAAATTAAAAAATTATAACACTAAATCCTCAATTTTCTTCTTTTCAGTGCCTACTGATTCTCTCTTATCAGTTTCTACATTCACAATGCCCCCATTTAGTTGAGTTATCCTATGAATGCAACTGTGGGAGACACTCTCGTTAAATGAGCTTTCGGCCACTATTGCATTCTCGTACGCATTTTGCGTGAGGAGTGAGGACTTGATTCAGTATTATTCTTTATGACTTGTCAGTCTTTAGATAAGTACATAGTAATAATTGCACACAAAGACAAAGAGGGAGGGCTGTGTAACAAGTCAACGATGTGGGTCCCGGAGGGGTCCGTGTCAGGTCAGTTACGGGCCCTCAACCTCAACTCGTGTGAAGTGAACCCTAGGCGTAGGTTAGCAGAGAGCAGAAGCTGCAAGCAAGTTTTTAGGCGGTCAAAAGAACATACAGGGCTACGTTTCTCAAATGGGTGCTTCCAAGTGGCATCATGTTATTGGCTAACAGTTTCTCAACGGCTCTATAGATATAGATATATAGATGAATTCCTTTTTTTAACCTCGGGTGACGAAAACGGTCAGTGGTCCCCACTTTGACGGACACCACGCCATTGCAATTTGCAACGACTAACTAAACGTGCTTTGAAATTGGGATCCTTTTTTTTTCCTCCTCTGTCATATTTTTATTATATTTTATTAAATTTTTTCTATATTTTTATATAAACTCTGTATAAAAATATAAATGAGATTTAATAAAAACAAAATTTAAATAGAATAATTAAAAAAAGATTTGATGTATTTAAAAGTTTCCAATGAAAAATAGAAAAGAAAATATTAAGCAAAAGGAAAAAAAGAGATTAATTTATTTTTTCTTAAATTGTTACTCAAAAATGCTATTTGCATAACCCTTTTGTATTTATAGCAGACCAAAAAGTACAATGAGAATAACAGAAATACATGCATACCTGTGTAACGCAAACACAAAAATGCACCAAGTTTGTGTAGCAAAAGACAATTGCTATAACTCCTTTTAATACCGAGAAGCCACAAGGTGATTTTGGTCAAGAACAAGCAGCACATTTATTATATATTATGGTCGCAAATGAATAGGGGTAAGCATTATTTGGGTCGACCCGGACCGAATTAATTCGGATAATAAAAATGCTAAAATACGGTAAATCGGGCCGAGCCGGGTATTACCCGAAATATTTTCGGTTTGGGACGGGTAACTCCGAAAAAATTTCAGGTTACCCGATTACCAAAATTAGGGTCCATTTTTGTCATTCTAGTAACTCTTTTCTCATTACCCGAATTAGGGATTAGGGTCCATTTTTACCTTTTCTCTCGAATCAAATCGCAGAACGTCTCATTTCCTTCTTCTAACTTCTGTTCTTCGTCGTTCTCTGCCTTGCTTCTTGTTCTTCTTTGTTTTTTGCCTTGTTTCTTGTTCTTCTCTCAAATCAAATAGCACTAAGGTCGGCAGGCGCTTCTTGCTCTTCTCTGTTCTCTACCTTGCTTCTTGTTATTCTCTCAAATCAAATAGCACCTTCAGGAAGCGTGGAAGGATATCATCTCCTTCAGGGGGAAGTGGAGCAGAAAAGTTGTCAGATACTCAGATATCATCTCCTTCAGAAAGCATGGAAGGATAGTGAATAGTGTGTGTTCTGTCTCTTCCTTCCTCTGTTTTGTAGACAGAAGCATGAGTTTAATATTTATCATGAATAGTCAATTTTGTTTCCTTTAAGAGGTAAACAGAAACTGTCAATTTAATACGAGAATAAGCTTAATATTTTTGTTGCCACTACAGCTATAAGATCGTGTTAATTAGTATCGTATCATTTAGTTTAATAAAGGTGAAGCGAACCATATTTACAAATTTGTATCTCAGTGAACTGTGGTAAAATGCAGTTCATAATGTTAACGAAGTTGAGTGAAACCTTGGTTAATATGTTCCACTTCAAGAACACATTGTCAAAAAACCATTTTCACTACAAACAAACTTTTCCCAGATTCATAGGATTTACGTTTCTGGTTTTAATGTTTTAAGTGATGCTGGCGTTTCTTTTCCAATGTACCCAAAAGGAAAAGTCATTCCTTTTTATACAAATGAGTTATCCTAAAGCTCTGTAGAATTGGTTATATTTTGAATGGAATGGAAGTGATATGACTAACAGAAGTAAAAAGGCCAGGATCTGTAATTTGTACCATACTTTGATCGAAACCAGTTATCGCTTTGATGTTAATACACTCTGGAAATGGAAGGAAAATTTCGAGTAAGTTTGGGTAAGTTCGGGTAATTAAAATTGTGTGTTCGGGCTGGGTAAATTCGCGTAATTGAAAATTCGAGTTCGGGCCGGGTAAGATAAATTTTGTTTGGGTAATTCGGGCTTTACCCAAATAGTGCAAATTTGGCCCGATTAGCTCGAATGCTCACCCCTACAAATGACAATCACTTCTACTTCCCCGAATTATCAATGGCAAGGTACCATACGTTAATTCTTACAGCTCTTGGTAATTTGGTTGAAAAACGATCAAAATCGATCGTACAACGCATAACACTCACTATGGTAAATTCGCTAGGGTTGTGGTTGAGATTGATTTTCACGCTCCGCTCAGATCTGCGGTGGAACTTGACGGAGAAATCATAAAGGTAGCTTATGAGGGACTCCCTTAAATCAACTCTTCCTGTGGACTCATCGACCATGGTAGCTCTTCTTGTTTGACAAGACCCATCGGAAATCCCACCCTCGCACAACCCAACGAGGGACCACCACAGTCAACCCACCCATCACCATCTAATCCTGCGTCACCCCCCGCAGACACAACAACTTCAGATCCCCCTGCCAGTCGTAGTGATTCTCCCTCCGGCGAGCATAGGCAACCTGACTTCGGGTTGTGGAAGCAAGTCCAGCAGCGTGCGCGCCGGAATACTCCCACTCCTTCAACACTCTGACAGGACAAGTCACTAGCCACCCCCACGTGGGCCTACAAGTATCGCACTTTGCGGCTCTAACAAGAATCGAGCCGTTGGAGCTTACAACGGCTATCTCAATAACTACCGTGGCTTCTCCCAACCCCACAAACCAAATGCCGCAGCTAAGGAACCAAATGAGAAAGAAACCGCAGAACAACGTGTCGTTTAAGGATGTTCGAGTGAAACGGGAGTCATTTAAAGCCACACCAAGGTTGCTTCCTCCAAGTGCAAAAATGTCATCGTCCAACCCATTCCCGACCCCTCTGGGCTTGACGCTAGGACCCCACACTGAGGTCCCAGCCCACACGAGTTCCTCTGGCCCCTTTCCAAGCCCACGCACAAGCCTTACAGCCCAAAACCCGGCCCACGCTAGCCAGTCCACCCCAAGCCTAACTCCCACGCCCAGTCCAACTACATTTCCCAGCCCAGGCCCGAACCATGTGGCCATCTCGATCCCCACACATGCTGACATTATAATACAGTATCTAACCATATCGGAACCTATACACGAGGCCTTGGGTTGTAGGGACATGGAGATCAACCGTAATGTTGACGATCGGAATGCAGCCTCAATCCTGATCGCTACACCACACATTTTACCCCCGTCGAGACCCCCAGACCTGGGTAACGACATCACTCTAGCCAAAAACATTAATAAGGATTCCGATACGCCAATGGGGGATAATCCCCAGGATCATTCGATTACCTCGGATCGAGAGTTGACCGATGGTAGCGGCAACTCTCTTACTGCGTAGAGTACCTCTCTAACCCGTTTTTGGTGTTCATTTTAATTTGGAATTGTCAAGGGGCTAGAGGGCGGACCTTCAAGCCTGTCATCAAAAACTATTATCGCCTTCATAAACCATTTCTTGTCGTTTTGGTCGAGCCTCGCATTAGTGGGGCCCGAGTGTTGAAAGTTATTTGGAGCCTAGGGTTTGACCACTCGTACAGAGTGGAAGCTGAAGGTTTTTTAGGGAGAATCTGGCTTCTATGGAAAGATGCTATTGTAGTCCAAATCTTGCTTGCTCACCACCAATTTGTCCACGCTAATATTGAATGGGATCGCCTGTCTTTTGATTTCACGGCTATTTATGCTAGCCTGATGTACTCGCTACAACATTATCTATGGAAATATTTGAGGCATATAGCGAGTATCAAGACAAAACCTTAGTTGTTGGGGGAGATTTCAACGCCAAATGTGAGATTAGTGACAAGAGGGGAGGTTCCCGAACATAACCTATCGTAAATACTCACTTCAGAGATTGTGTGCATAACTGTCATCTTCAGGACCTTGGCTTCTTGGGACCTCAATACACCTGGCGAAGAGGACGTATTCTTGCCGCTTAGACCAAGCTTTTTGTTCAAATAATTGGTATCATTTCCCTACTACGGTCACCCATTTACTTTTCTTGAAATCAAATCATCGGCTTATTCTTATTATTCTGAACAAGAGCACTCACTCGCCACCGGTGATCAAACCCTTTCGATTTTAGTCAGCCTGGCTCACCCATGTTAACTTTTGGTGCTTTATCATAGCAAATTGGCTCATCACTAGTCAGGATTTCATTATGACTCTCAACAGATTCACAGTTAGACTATAGACATGGAACTCTAACACATTCGACAATATTTTCCATTGGAAGACCCGGCTCATGGCCAAGCTTGATGGCATCCAAAAGTGTATTGAACACAATAACTCGCCGTCACTCAGAGACCTGGAGGAACACCTTAGAACTGAACTGTGACAGGTCCTATGTCGAGAAGAACTTTACTGGCATCAGTGATCCAGATGGCAATGGGTTCTCCAAGGCGACAGGAATACTAAGTTCTATCATGCCATCACTCGAGCTAGACAACGAAAAGCGCGGTTAACTTCCTTGAAAGATGAAAATGGCGTTATGGTCTCAGATCTTACCAGCATCCGAAGAGTAGCGCAGCTCTATCTCAAGAATTTATATCGCGCCGACATACAACATCCGACGGCCACTCTGTTGCATGGCCATTTTCCCCTTCCTCTCCAAGTTTTCGAAGAGATCGGAGGTCCCCTACTTCCCGATAAAATCAAACGAGCTTTCTTCAGCATGGCCCCTAACAAGGAACTTGGGTTTGATGGGTTTACTGCTCTTTTCTACCAATCGCAATGGGAAGTGGTTGGCCCCTCCTTGACCTTATTCATCCAACGAATCTTTCGCCATGAGATTTAAGAATCGGATCTTAATAGTACTATCATGGTCCTTATACCTAAGATCCCTTCGCCCTCTTCGATTACACAATTTAGACCTATTGCTTTATGTTCGGTGCTCTACAAAGTCATTACCAAGATCATTGTGCATAGACTCAAACCTTATCTCAATGACCTGGTTGCTCCAACTCAGTGCAGTTTCGTCTTTGGACGATTGATCACGGATAACATTATAATCACCCAAGAAGTCATTTACACTATGAAATGGAAATCTAGGCAGACAAGATTTATGGCTCTAAAAGTGGATCTGGAAAAAGTATATGGTAGACTGTCATGGGACATCATCCAGGATACTCTCTTTGACATAGGACTGCCTGATTCACATATTAATCTGATCATGAAGTGCATTACTAGTGTGTCTCTTCAAGTTAACTCGAATGGGGAACTGAGTACCGCCTTCGCACGTCCAGAGGCATTCGCCAGGGTGAACCTCTCTCCCCTTATCTATTTGTCCTATGTATGGAACGCTTAGGGCACATGATCACTCTAGCGGTGTCCCACAGACACTGACAGCCTATTAAACTTAGCAGAAATGAACTGCCGCTATCGCACTTGTTTTTTGCCGATGACCTTATACTTTTTTCTGAAACCTCCTTGCACCAAGGGATCGTTATCAGAGATCTTTTGAATGACTTCTGTGCCGCCTCGAGACAACGCGTCAACCTAGCCAAATCAAGGTGTTTCTTTTCCATCAATGTGACTCCTTCGATGCCTTGTAGCTTAAGTAGAACTTTAGGCTTTAGACAGACGTCTGACCTCAGTCGATATTTAGGAGTTCCTCTTCTTCATGAACGAGTCAGCAAACAGACTTATCAACACATCCTCGACGGAGTACAACAACGCTTGTCAGGATGGACTACAAACCTTCTGTCTCTGGCCGGCCGAACCACTTTGTTTCATTCAGTCATAAAAGCTCTCCCTAGTTATACTATGCAGATGGTCCGGTTACCCTGTCGGCCTTATGATGAGCTTGAGAAATTGACGTGTCAATTTCTCTGGAGCTCTACCAATGGAGCCAAAAGGATTCACCTAGTTAATTGGGAGGACATTTGTCAACCCAAAGTAATGGGCGGACTGGGCCTTAGGCGAATCCGTGCCACAAATGATGCCTTGCTTGCTAAGTTAGGTTGGACTCTGATTGCTAATCCTAATGCATTATGGGTCCAGGTACTAGCAGCGAAATACAAAGTTGACGTCACCAATCCCCCCACCTCCTTTGAGCCCACCGGGGATTCCATGATATGGCAGAGCATAAAGGCAACTTGGCACCTTGTTATTCAGGGCATGATATGGAGCGTCGGAGATGGCGCACGGACCCAGTTATGGATCGACCCTTGGCTTATCGGAACAGGACCCCTTACTTCCCATGCCATCTCTCCCATTCCTGAGTCTAATCTCTATTCCAGCATCCGAGACTTTGTGGAATTAGACGGTAATTGGAGATGGGAAGATTTCCAATCTCATCTTCCGCCGTCGATTTACCGTTTGATAGCAGAGACTTTTCCCCTGCAACCCTACTTAGGTCAGGATAAACTGATATGGGGCCCTTCCGACTCAGGTTAGTTCACCGTAGCTTCCACTTATACCATGATCATGGAAACTGAAGCTAACTTGGTTCATGAGGACTGGAAGGTCATCTGGCATTGGAAAGACCCTGAACGCATTCGCTCTTTCCTCTGACTCCTAGCTAAGGACCAGTTAATCACTAACCAGGAAAGAGCGCGACGTCATTTCACTATGAATGGTGATTGTGCTCATTGCCAGCAAGAGGAATCCTCGTTGCATGTAGTGCGGGACTGCGTAAAAGCCCGACTAATGTGGAACAACTTCCCTCCTCAAATCGTTTCTCATGTCTTCTACACTATGTCAACGAGGGAGTGGCTCACTTATAACCTCCAATATCACCGCCATGCGTTGAGGCATAACTGGTCCATCCTATTTGGCATTATCTGTTGGTTTCTGTGGCAATGAAGGAATATGTCCCTCTTCGATGATCAGTTCGCTTGGCCATCCTCACCTATTTTTCATATTTTGTCTTATGCAAATCTTCTCCACCATTCAACAGCATGGCATGATAGAGCGACGTCCGTCGGTCCTCGACCTTGCTGGGAAAGACTCATCAGTTGGAGCAAACCTCCCACAGGTTGGCTCAAATTAAATACAGATGGTGCTTGCAAACGGGTCTCGTCCGTAGCTATCGCAGGTGGTCTTCTTCGAGATAGCGACGATAATTGGCGGGGTGAATTTACCCAAAATCTTGGTTGGTGCACTCCGGTCACCGCGAAACTCTGAGGAGTCTATATCGGATTGACCCTCGCGTGGAATTTGGGATACCGATGGATAGAGCTTGAAGTGGACTCCACAGCGGCGATCGATGTCCTATCTTCCCCCGGATCAATAGGCCAAATCGCTCAACTCTATAGTTCGAGGCATTTATGAATTGTTTAATATGAACTAGATTGTTGTTTATCGACACATCTATCGAGAGGACAATAAATGTGTCGACTGACTTGCCACTTATGTGGGTCATTTTAACGTTGGAGTCACTTATTTTGATACAACACATATCAAGTACCATATGATCCTTTTAGAAAATTTATTGGAAACCTTTTCTCCCGCTTATAGTGTAAGTTTGGTTATGTTTCCCTTTAAGCAAAAAAACACACACACACATACACAGGATTCATGGGAAGTAGCAAGGACCTTTAACCTGGATGGCGGAGGCTGAAACAGTAAATGTATTTCATCGTATACTTCCACAATTATCTTGCTCAATAACTTAAAATTATTTTAAATTTACATAAAGAAAAAGAGGAAACTGTAGAAAGACAAAAGCAGGTGGAATTGGGAGTTGGGACGGGAGAAAAAGGAATAACCAAGGTCTTTGAGTGGACCCACAACCTTCAACTCTTTGACAGAGACGACAGTTTCAATTTCATTGCTCTGTTCTTCCTCCTCCTGTTAGAACTTGTTTTTTTTTTTTAAAAGACATTGCTCTCTCTCTCTCTCTCTCTCTCGTCTTGGTGTCAAAGATAAAGAAAAAAAGACCATTTTGGAAGTGTAAACAGTGTATAATTAAAATAAAAGATGGGAGCATGGTGTTCTTATGGGTTGAGTGAGAATTTTAAAGCAAAGGCAAAACAAAATCTTCCCCTACACACCTTTCAATCATGGAGCCATGGAGCAAGAATCTAGGGCTTTAAGCCTCTACCCAGGTCTGTTCCTTTGTTTAGTCGAAATTTGATCTCTTCCTGTCTTCGGGTCCTCATGTGGGGTTTTTCTTCGTGCTCTTATCAATTTTCAGTGACGCTCCGTGATCTGAACCTCTTCTGAGGCTATATGCTTTTGGAGAATTGAGCGTTTGATAAGCTCATTTCGCTGAATTTTATCAGAAAGTCCTGTTGTCGTCTTTGCTTTACTGATGAGGGAGCAGGTGTGTCTTCTTGTTTTGTCATGAAGATCTATGGTTAAACTGGGTTCTTAAGATTATTGGAGTTTCTATGGTCTGTTTTTGATCTTGGGTTTCTACCTTTTTGGTGATTGAAGATTTTGGGGGAAAGGTGTGATCTTTAATATGGAGGAGGTTGAAGAAGCTAACAAGGCAGCTGTAGAAAGCTGCCACAGAGTTTTAAACTTATTATCTCAGCCCCACGACCAGGTTCAATATAGAAATATTATGATGGAAACCGGAGAGGCTGTGCTTAGGTTTAAAAGAGTTGTTTCTCTTCTAAATACTGGTTTAGGTCATGCAAGAGTTAGGAAACTCAAGAAGGTACCTAGCCCTCAATCCCAGACTATCCTCTTGGATAACCCACACCATAGAACAGACAAACCATCCAAGAGTCCTCACTTCCTTCAATCTAGTGGTTATCTTGAAAACCGCCCTATCCAAGAAATAGGTTCAAATTCGAAGACCTCCCTTTGTTTGGGAGCCCCATCTCTGGAGTTGAGTTCAAATGGGAAGAATCCTCTCCAACTAACCCAGCAAACACCACCTACACCTTATATCTTCCTTCAACAGCAACAACAACTCCAAAGATTACAACTTCAACAGCAACAGCAGATGAAGCAGCAAGCTGAGATGATGTTTAGGAGAACCAATAGTAACAATAGTGGGATTAGCCTGACTTTTGATAGCTCTAGCTGCACGCCTACAATGTCTTCCACCAGATCCTTTATCTCCTCCTTGAGTATAGATGGGAGCGTGGCTAATATGGATGGAAGTGCATTCCATCTCATTGGGGGCCCTCGTTCCTCAGATCAAAGTTCACAACAACACAAGAGGAAGTGTTCTATTCGGGGAGAAGAGGGAGGTGTGAAATGTGGAAGTAGTGGCAGATGCCATTGCTCTAAGAAGAGGTCAGTTTTGCTTTCTTCGTTTGTTTACTGCGATACAGGATAGCGGTATCTAACGGTTTGGTTTTAATAATTTTAAACTCGATTTTTTAGGAAGCACCGAGTGAAGAGGTCCATCAAAGTCCCAGCCATCAGCAACAAACTAGCTGATATCCCTCCCGATGATTATTCTTGGAGGAAGTATGGACAGAAGCCAATCAAAGGTTCTCCTCACCCTAGGTATGTTTAGTTATTCAGGACTGCAAATGGTTAGATTGCATATACTCGGTAAAGAGTTTGTTTGCTCCTAATTATTTTCCTTTCCTTATATATCATGATAGATGGTGCATATAACATCCATTACTTTCACAGTAAATATTCACTGCTGTGCTATAGCAATTATATCTGTGTGCCTATGTTTGGGGTTTTGGGGTGGCTCAATCACTGTCCTTTGTCTTCTACAAGTTGTAGTATTTGTGGAGTATATAAGTAACACAACCGTGCTTCATCTGTGCTTTTGCGATCCACTTTGTTCTTGTTGTTTCCTTTTGGTCTTGGTTTTAATGAAAACTAGTATACGATGTTGAGAATTAGGTATTGACTGTATTTTTGTCAATTTGATCGAATGACACCTGTAACACAGTCAAATCAGAGGGCAGTAGTAGGGAGGAATATTATTTTTGACACGACAAATTTACTTTTAACATCTGGAGAAAAGCATCCATACTTGGTGAAAATGTTTCCTTGTACAAGGCTGTGGACGCGTGTTTTGCAATGTTAGCTGGACAGTTCAATGGTTTGTTGGGATTCTCGGGATTGTACTTATTGCATATCTGCCACAATGTTGGTGGACCTATAATTGTAGTTTCTGCTCTGCCTATCTTTATGGGTCTACAACTGTCAAATTAGATTTGTACCATTCATAATTTTACTTTTCAGGTATTCTAGGATCACACTATATATATATATATATATATAAACTTAATTTTGAAATCCT
>JANVCL010000009.1:13714107-13742238 GCA_026546855.1 Erythroxylum incrassatum
ATAGGATTAAAGTTGATTTTGATACCACTATTAGAAAACTAGAAAACTAGGTCCAAATTTGATCCTATGTACAATGGAATAATTATTAAATTTTTTCAGATTTTGATTTACTAAAAACCAAATCACTAAAATACTGTAAAATGATAAATACATAAATCATAACAAAGAAATAATCATAATTCGTATTTTATTTTGAAAATTGATCATATTCTTATTGTATTTTTCAAACCACTTGTGAAATTAGCTAATCTCAACCATTACAGTTACATAAATGTCTGACCTTTAACAATATCCACAAAACGAATTAAGAGAACTCTGTAATTATTGCAGAGAAGGTTAGGTATGAAATGCTAGCTCCATTAGAACTTAAGCTTATTTATAATAGGTTTTAGACATCTTAGTAATTTAATTCAAATTAAATTCTAATTTTAATTAAACTTTAATTAGAATAACAAGTAATTTTAATTAAGTACTAATTACACCTAAATAAGATCTAATATCTCATATTGATCCTTATTTATTAAATATTTCATATTTAATTATAAAATTTCTCAGACTTTACAATCAAGTTCAACATGATTAAAATATCTTTGTTCTCTTGAATTTGTTCTTTATCTGTAACCCTTTAGGTTCCCAAATATGATGACAATGAATAAAAATTATAACCTTAAATCATATTTATGATTAGATAAATTAAACTTCTTTAATTTTATCTTTAATTCTCTAGCTAAATAACTTATATCCATGGATCAAGATTGGCGTCTAACAACACGTCATAAACACATAAATATTTAGGAATGTCAAAGTAGTTTTGACTAACTTTTTCGTACATGATTTTTTCGGATAATTCAATCCATTCATCATACAATGTTTCAATTAGACATAAAATATGAAATTAATATATACTTTATTTTGAGTCCAATAATATTAGTTCTCCACAATTAGCTATTAATTCAATTAGTGAAATTTGTAAAATGTTTACAAAACATCATTCTACTTTGGCCAAGGATTTCCTAAATTAATACTAATCGAAAACAATGAAGCATTCTCACTAATTACTTTAAGATGATGAATCTTTTCTTGATCACTCAATTATCTTCATATAGTTCATGTTACATCCAATAACTACCATCTGAACTACCCATTATTAGAATAAGTCATAAATAGTATCAAAACATAGCAATTCCTATAAAAGATAACTTTGAAAACTTCAAGTCAAATGATCACTTATATAATCACCACAATGAGAATTTTTGTAGATTTACAATTAATGTTCCAAATGGATTTCAAGTCATTTTAGTGAATTTATTCTTTAACAAGCACCCACATATTTGTTTAACTATCTTCATACTTTAGTCTAAAAGATTGACAATTTTCTTCATAAGAAAAAACAAAACGTGTGCTAGTCTTTTTAAAGTTCTATTAATGTCTAGTCTTAATAGAACAATGACCTCAAACCTCGCGTCTCAACAGGATTTTTACTGAGTGTTGTTGTACATAAATGCAATATGAATATCATAATTATAATCTCATCATAAGACCATTTGTAATGTATAATTATCCCATGAACTTTATCATATATATCTAAATATATATAAGATTAAGAATGCTTTTAAATTATTTTATCACTAAACTACAACTAACACTACAAGAAATAAGGCATTTAGTGACATTTAAATATTTCGTCACAAATATGATAGTTATTTGATAAAAAATTTGTAAGTCACTGTTACTTTCATTATTTGTGATAAATTATTACGTAGTTACTAATGGTATAATAATTGTGACACTGCCAAATCATTCACAATTGCGTCGTTACTAATAATATGTTATTAGTATCAATAATAGCTTTTTTACTTTTAAGTTGTCACTAATAATATTCAATATTTATCGCCTACACTATTTTAGCATGAATGAAATGTAATTATGACAAAATAAATTATTGTCACTATTATTATTTGTTATTGTGACGAAAAAATTGCTTGTCACTTAAATGATATATTTTTGTGATGACTATTGTTGTTAATATAAGCAAAAATAGTTTGTGGCAATAATATATCGTCGCAATAACATATGAGCCACTATTATTCAAAATGACATTGACAAGAAATATTTTCATCGCACAAATTTTAAAATAACTGTAACAATAAATCTTTTTTTGGTATAAATTTTAAGCCTTTTATGAGTAAAAATTATCGCTAATATAAGCCCAACTAATTAACGTCAATTAAATATCGTCACAATAATAAACTTTCCCTTATGGTCAATATTATTCAAAATATAATTGTCATTTTGGGGAAGTTCATTCATACGTAATATGTTCTTGTTAAATTGTGCCTTATAATCTAAGCCCGAGCGCAATTGAGTATAACCAAATTCTATTAAATATATTATTTACTTTATA
Organism: Erythroxylum incrassatum; assembly: GCA_026546855.1. Classification (NCBI taxonomy): domain Eukaryota; kingdom Viridiplantae; phylum Streptophyta; class Magnoliopsida; order Malpighiales; family Erythroxylaceae; genus Erythroxylum; species Erythroxylum incrassatum. Next base: position 13,716,512 of record JANVCL010000009.1, read on the forward strand.
AAAAATAACTTCATTTTTTAAAATTTTAAACTTTGGATCAAGTTGGACCAGACAATTTAAGCTCGACTTGAAACTTAAAAATATTTATAAAAAAAACTAAACACGGTCTCAATTCTATTCAACTCGAATTGAGTCGAGCCAAATCAGATCAAAATAGGCAAATGTTGTCATAACTAAAAATAATTAAAGTATTATTATATTAAAATAATTATTTTAAAAAGTGACCAATTTGAGGAACTTTAATAATAATAATTAAATAAAAATCTTAATTTATAAAAATATTTTAATTAATAATTTTAGCTTTTCCCAAATGCAATGAGCGGCTTATGGACTCATGGGCCAATGTTTTGATTAGCTATTGACTTGGTACGTATTAAATCGTTCACTTCATCACTTGAGTTTGCTTAAGAAAAAAAAAAGAAACACTTAAATATTTAGTCAAGTAAAGTCACTTCCTTAGCTTTAAGGCTTGTAATGAGTCAAATAAAAAACAAAACCTCTAAGATTATTTAAATTTAAATATTTGAACTTAATTTAATTAATTAATTATTACTTCTAATTTAATTTAATTTAATTTAATATTCATAATTAATCAAATTTTAAAAATTAATTAATCAAACAATGTCAAATTACTAAAATTCTTAGTTGAGCTTATAAAAAAAATGCATGAAAAATAATACTTGTATAAAGATCTTGGTCCAACACGTTTTAGGAAATGCCTTTACTTAATCGCACCGCACATAAAAACAGATTAGGGGGAGGTTTGTTATAATTATTACTTAAGAGTAATTAATTAATAATAATATAATAAAAAGAGTCAGAGTGATGCTTGAAGCAAGAGTGCAAAGCGAAGGTGATGACCAACGCTAACAAGTTGTTTAAAAACTTTCGAATTAAATTTATTAACTTAATTACATTAACAAAATTGAATTCACTTCAATTGATACTGTTTGAAACAAGTCTAGTAATATTAAAATTGAATTTAATTATATTGTTTGGAACACAATCAAAATAAATTCAATTATTTTATATGACATATTTATCTCTAATTAAAAAATAATCTTATTAACTAATAAATATTTCTACATGTATAAATCAAATTATAAATATTAATTTTATTACCAGTAATACCATAAAAAGTTTATTATTAAAATAAAAAAAAATTGATTATGATCACTAGAAATGATTTTGATCCTCATTTTGCAGACCTAATCCCAAAGGTATTTACATTGAGTTTGGGAGATGGTTTCGAAGAGAGGGTGAAAGAAAAAAGAAGACTAGTACGAGACTAGGTTGATCAGAGGGAGATATTGAAGCATGAGTGTGTTCAAGGGTTTTTGAGTCACTGTGGATAGAACTCGATGTTGGATAGCATATGTGCAGGAGTGTCAATCCTTGCATGGCCGATGATGGTGGACCAGCCATAGAATGCTAGATGGTGGTGGAGGAGATCAAAGTTGGGCTAAAAGTAGAGACATGCGATGATTCTGTGAAAGGGTATGTGAAAAGTGAAGAATTGAAGAAGATGGTGAGAGAGCTAAAGGAGGGAGAGAAGCTTAAGGAGGTAAGAAAGAAGGTTAAGGAAGTTGCAGAAATGGCTAAGAAAGCTACGGAGGAGGAGACTGGTTCGTCGTGGGTATTATTGGTTTCAACGTAAAAAACGAAGAGTAGCAGCCTTTGGAATTGAATTCACGTGAATTATACCGTGAATTCAATTTCCAAAGAAAGTAGGATTTAAACGCATATGTGAATTCAATTTATGATTTTTTTTTCAAATAGGTGAATTGAATTTAATTATGTAATTGAATTCAACCCGTCGTGTTCCAAACAGGCTGTAAATACAAATCAAAATCGCCTCTCGCTTTCTTTTTTTAATCATTTTATGTATGTCTTCTTCTTCTTCTTCTTCTTCTTCTTCAGATGATAACTACATTTGATTTCAAGGTATCTTCTCTGTCAAACTTCGTCTGATTTATACCTTTTGTTTCTAATTTCTTTTTTATTGTTAGTGAAGAGTTACGGGTTGAATGCTGTTGATGCAACCCTCAAATTTCGCTTCTTGGAGGTAAATCACAACCCTTAAACCCTAATTTTCCTTTCTTTACACGACATTGTGGAGAATTTGTCCACGAGTTTTCTGGGTTTTTCTTTCCTTAATAATTTTGTGTTGTTGTTTGGTTCCCGGTGAAAGAGAATAATAAAATGGGTGTACGGATATGTTTGTCACAAAACAAGCAGTTAAAAGCTCATAACCAAAGTTTCTCAACTGGAAAAAAATGGAATGTGGCTTGTAAAAACACTTTTTCTCTTACAGTTTTGCGCTTTTCTGGTTCTGTGACTTTGATAACCTATAGAGTTCAACTGGCGTGAACTCAGCCCATTCCTACGCTCAATTTGGTTGGAACTTTCTAATTGGTTGATATTTTAAACCCTTAATTTAAAGAAATTGTCTTGATGCACCTATTGCAGTTTTGATTATTTGTATTATTAGTAATTAGGAGATAGTTTTTCTATTACAGGTATGGTTATAAGATCATACGATTAGAGTCATCTGGCTCTCAAAGTGTTGAATCTATCTCTAGTTAAGTCCCTGTGATGTTTTCCATTGTACAATGGGATCCCAATATCAATTTTCATTTGCTATTTTTATAGGCTAATTCTAAGTGATACTCTCGTTTTCAAAATCCTAGCTCTTGGACTATGGGACTATGTGCTTGTTGATGTCAAGCTCATCTAAAGGTAACTCGTTCAAACTCAGAATCTTTATTGTGAAATAGTGAAAATAATAGTATTAATTTGTCATGTGATCTAGTAGTGTAGTGGTATTGTGGAAGGTATGATGGTGAATGATTTTTATCATATCTTGGCACGTATTCTTTAAAATAAATGTTCTTACATTTTTATTAAATGTATTTTTATCACATTTAGTATAAATGTTCTTACTTTTTTTTTTCTTAGTATGTCATTTCATCTGCATTTTTGTACCAAGGTTATTGATTACGTCATTTGCAGAATCATAGAAATCCCACCAGCTACCAACTTGGGCTGGTTTTAAATAAGTTTATAGTAGGCCTGGGTCTTCTTTTGGCAAGGTATACCATCACCTTCATAATTGCTTGCAACTAATGGTATCAGTTGGTTTAAGCCTTTAATAGAAACAATATTTACAGGTCATTTATTCAATTAAAATTTTATTTTATATTTGAATATGCATAATATACTTCAAGAAGAGGGTGAAGCAAATCATATGGTAATTCAATCAGCGCCTTTACCATTGGTTGATCATTTCGTTTGTGTTTTAGGAAGAAGGTCAAACTCCTCACATGGTGTAGGTGTTAAAAGGATGACATTAAATTATTAAGAAAAAAGTAAGATTCTTAGGGAAAATGAGGCGGCAAAAAAACGTGAAAGTAAATTAGTTGATGAAGTTGCGAGGCTTAATAAAATACTAAAAAACCAAGAAGAGGAGATTCAAGCTCAACATGCAAGACAAGCAAGCTATGCACTTGAAATAACTTCAAGGAATTTTTCATTTTCAGCAAATACCAAAGCGATTCCTAGTGTGTTACTTAATTTGTCTTCATCAAGTACTTCAACTAATAATGCAAGGATAATTGGTAATTTACTATTGTATTATAATATTTTATTATTAAATTAATATATTAATATTTTATATTCTAATTATTTTTTGTTTATTTTGAAGGATACTAATCAATAGTTGCTAAGGTAATCTCTAAGGCTTTGAGTTTTATTATTTGTTTTGAGTTTTAAGTTTGGTGGACAAAGAATTTTTAATTTTACTGTTTAATTTTATTTCTTGTGTGGGATTACTGGGAGTTTCAAAATAATTGTTATATTCAAAATTTTAGTGTGAAAAATGTTGTCACAATGTTTATTACATTTTTGGTGTATCACTATTATTAATATTTGTGACATTTTTTATGTATCACTATTAATATCTTTTTTTATTGACAACTATCGTCACAAATGAGTAATGTTATTGTGATCATACAGTTTTGTTACTTATGCAAACGATTTCGGTGACAAAAATAGTGATTACAAAAATCATAAGTAATTGTGACAACTTTTTAAATATGGTCACTATTTCATCAATAATGGAGGTATTTGTAACGACAAGTGATGACTTAAAAAAATCGTTACAGAAATTAATAGTGACCAAAATGTATGCTTTTAGTGACAACTTTAGCTTCAACTAAATGTCCATTTTTTTGTAGAGTAACCTTGGTTATAGCGCTTAAACTAATAACATTTTGATTTTATTGCGTTCTTACAACAATTGTTATAATTAATCTTAATGTTGATATCGATACGAATGTACTACATAGTTAGATGAATATGTAGGATTGTTCGATGATTATATTAACATAATATATACTAAGGATTTTTATTTCCATGTTTATCTATTACCTAATATGATAATAAGGTTTACTATATTTGAAAGAATTCTTAAATTTAGAAAATAAATTGTTGATAATTTTAATAATTAACGAGTTAATTAAAAGGAATACATGGTTGTGTGTGTTTTTTTTAAATGTGCTTTTCCTGGAAATCATTTTTAATGGCTTGATAGTGGGAATAGATATAAAGGCAAATCTAATTAAGCCAAACTATACTAACAATAATCAAAGTTTGATATAAGATTTCAGAGCATCGAAATAGTAATAATAGAATGATGACAATATTCAGATTGAACAATAAGGACTACATATCAATATTCATCTTGTAATTGAACGATTGTATTGTTTTCCTCTTTTTTCTAATGCCCACTATCAAGGTTATATTAAAAGAATAATTTCATCGAAGTTAGGTTAATAGTCATAATGAAAATTCAACTCATGAAGAAAAAGTTAAGTTTTTAATGATTTCTAGTATATAGGTTATCAATTTAGCATATGTAATTTCAAACTAGGAAATGTGGATGTAATCTTAAAAATAATTTCTTTAAACATTTGTTAAATGTGTAATTTTCACTTCAATATTTCACAAAATATCTAAATAAATCCTTACCATTATCTTTATTACTATTTTGCCCCTCATTTAAGATTGAATGATTACTACTTTAATAATGTTAAGTTGTAAAATGATACCAAAAATAAGGATGGCTTATACTTTTTATGAAATATTGAGATGTAAATGGCACCTTTGATCGTATTTAAATAAATAGTATCCAACTTGAAATACAACATATCAAATATTTGTAAATTTGTTCTTATAAATTTAATAGGTATGAATTGAATGTTTTTTAAAGTAGACAATTATACCAAGTTCAACTTGAATAGGTGAGTGATTAATTTCTAAATTAAATTAGAAACTAATTACTTACTAATCGATTAATTTTTTGATAACTTTCAACTGAATAAAAAATTAGAGAATTGAGAATCATATATCTTATTTGTATCTTTGTTGATAACATTTTATTTATGGTATAAATTCATAAAATTAGTGTGATTGATCAAGCGTAATGGTTCCTGTAGAAGTAGCAACGTGTCTTTTATAAGTGATATATCATTGACTTGTGTATCGGAATGGTCAAACACCACAATTATAAACGCATAACTAAATTTAAATTGCTTAACTTTTTAGATTTTAACAGATTAATGTTTAAATTTTTAAAATTTTCAATTAAGTGGTAAACTTTTTAAAATTTTAATAATTCAATTTACTTGATTAATAAATAACATCCATGTAATATTTAGTAGATACGTCGTATCATCAAAAAATAATTTTTTAAATTAAATTGTTAAGGTTTTAAAATTTTAGTTATTTAATTAAAAATTTTTAAAACTTGAACACTAAATTGAAAATATCTTAAAAGGTTAGATATCCATTAAATATGTTATCCCTAATTATGAATAAGTTTTTAGGAATGCACTTCAATTTGAATACCACGGAAACACACACGATGCTCATTCATACAAGCTTTTGTCCTTGTTAGACAATACCTTGAAACTACCGTGAGCTTATAAGTTTGTCTCTTGGGAGAGTTAACTTTGTTGGCCTGAAAAGCAAATTATATTAGTGCATCATGGTATGTTCATATTTGCTTGCACTAAAATGATATAGAAATAAGCTATTAATTAAAATTATGTAAAAGTTTAAATACATGCTAAATTAAGTTATTTACATTAAAAAATTCTCATGATAATACTTATAACCATGAGTTTCTTATTATGCTTATTTGATATGTGATTTTTTTAATTTTATGAATTACTAGTAAAACCATTGCTCTCAGAATTTCAGGAAAATTCTTTGTACAAAAAGAACGCCCGAACATTTACATACTACTACTTAATTGAGACTTGTCATCATCATGTTAGGAGAGTTGATCCAATTTCAATTGTTACCTAAAAAGTACACATTATTTTTGTCAATAACATGATTTAAGAACTTGTTTAGCATTTACAAGTGTTAAGGTAAAGTAAATAAATTTATTCTCAACATTATCACAATCGAAAGGCTAATTATTAAGTATGCTTTAAAGGTGGGGAGCACCTAATAAGAAGTCGTATAGATGATTGACGATGATTTTCCCACAAGATCATGGAAGAAGTCAATTAGTCATAACTTCGTACTTATAATCTTGAGATAATTGAGCTATTGCATACCGTGCTTTGAGGGATCTACTACATTCATTAATTTGACTTCATTCCACTTAGAGTTCATTGTATTTAGGTTATTTATCACTTAGATTAGGATTTACTAGAGGCTTAATCACTTAGATTAGATTTTTCTAGAGGTTATTTAATTCATAAAAAACCACTTGACCTTTTTTTTTCTTCCTTTTTTGTAGTTATATGTACATGTTTGCATAGATGTTATGTATATAGTGTTAAACTATGTGCGTATTATATTGTCATCGCCTTTATGTTTGTTTATGAATAAACATATTTTGTTGATTTTGCATCTTACTTATAGATGTTATGTATATAGTGTTAAACTATGTGTGTATTATATTGTCATTGCCTTTATGTCTATTTATGAATAAACATATTTTGTTGATTTTGCATCTTACTTATTAGTGTTACATATGTTATGTGAGCGTGAATAATCTTAAGAATGATAATTGTTGTTAGTCCCCGAATGGCATGTGAGAGGAGATGAATTACATGTATTAACTGTTATGTCCTATTTAAAAAATAATGTTTTGATTTCCTATTCTAATAAATGATAATAATTATAAAATTAACTCAATAATAATATAAAATAGTATAAGAGAGATAAAATCAATTTGTAGTCATTTAGTCAAACAACCTTTGGCTTATGTCTACTCTCCAAACTTTACTTGAGAATTTACTATCTTTTTCTTTCAATGGGTGAAGAAGAACCCTCTATACAACATCTTCTTTTCCATGGATAAAGTTGACAAATATCATTTAAGGTTAAAAGGAATTCTCATAAAATATATCCCAAGCAAAATTTTCAATTGCTATACTAGCATAACCAAGGACAACTCCAAACCTCTCTTGCTTGATCACACCAATAAACTAACGGTTAATATATGTTATCTAATACATACATTCAGTTAAATGCTTTTTCTAGCCTTTGAAGGCCCTTAACAACTCTAAAGTATACCAAAAGTCCTTCTCACTACTCTTATGTGGTTTATTTATACTTAAAACAACCTAAAAAAATAGTTATTGGTATAAAAAATAGTCATTGTAAGATCTATTTTCGAAAGTATCAAGCAACCACTATACCATATTGATCGACTGATATGCCACAATCGTCAACCAATTTGATCCTCCAAATTCTTAATATAAATTTAACTTTTAAAAGGGATATTGATTGTTGATTATGAAAGGATTTATGCATTATATCTTACAGTAAAACCTCTATAAATTAATATTGTTAGGATCATGATATTTATTATTTTATAGAGATATTAATTAATCGATAAATTAATATTTATTAATTTGAAGAGGTTTTTGTAATTGATTGAAGTTAAATTTTGATTACATTAAAAAACATTGTATCTTAGAAGAATTCATGTTTCATATTAATTGAATGAATCTAAAACATAAATTCATTGTACATAATATTAATGAAAACTAATAAATATTGTTCATTGTTTCTTAATAATTAAGTATTATTTATTGTATTTTTACTAAAAACATTCAATGTACATATGTACGTATGATGGAGATAGAAAATACTTTATAAACAAGATAGAAATTTTCTTGAAACCACACCCAACAATGGCTTCTCATCTAAAAGGTGTCACGAAATCAATAATGACAGATTAAATACGCAAAGAATTATATGAGTACAAGAGAGATCATTTGACATGCACTCAAAAAGATATGCAGTTGTGGTTTGAAGAAAAGTTTCATTTGAAAGTTAGTCAAGGTACAATCTCAAACACACTCAAATGATCGGCTGAGTATCTTTCGGCCAACCTAGAAAAAGGAAGGGATATCAAGCGGCACAAACTAGCATAATTTTCAGATATAGAAAAGGTTGTTTATGAGTGGTTTCTCCAGTACCAAAATCGTGTGAATATGACCCGAGAGCTAATTTTGGAGAAGGCAAGAGATACAATGAAACTTCTATACCCTCAAACAAGATTCTGAGCACAAATTTTCTCAAGGTTGGCTTGAGAAATTTAAGCTACAACACAGTATTAAGTCATTTCATCGTTTTGGAGAGAGTGGTTCGGTTGATATACAAGACATGGAGAAGCAATTGGAGTCTATAAAGGAAAAAATATATAAGTTCCCTATGAAAGATGTTTTTAATATGGATGAAACTGGTTTGTTTTATAGGTTACAAGCTGATCATTCTCTTGCTACGAAGCAACTTGAAGGAAGAAAACAAGACAAAGAAAGACTAACAGTTGTTATTTGTTACAATGAGGATGGCTCTAAAAAAATCCCTTTATGGATTATTGGAAAATATGCAAAGCCACATTGCTTCAAGAATGTCAACATGAATAGCTTGAATTGTCATTACCGTGCCAACAAAAGAACTTGGATGATAAGTGTGCTCTTTGATGAATATATTCGTTGGTTTGGTAAAAAAAAAAGCATGGTAGAAGAATTTTGTTTGTGGTAGATAATTGTCCAGCACATTCAAGATGTGAAGGGTTACATAATGTTGAGATGTTCTTCTTGCCACCCAACATGACATCAAAAATTCAACTTTGTGATGCTGGAATAATAAGAGCTTTCAAGATGCACTATCGTAGGAGATTTTACTGTAGGATTTTAGAAGGCTATGAGTTAGGACAATCTAATATAGGTAAGATTAATGTTTTGAATGCTATCAATCTTGCAGTCTCAGCTTGGATAGTTAATATTTAGCAAGAGACAATAGCAAATTGTTTTCGACACTGCAAAATTCATTCAGGGGATGAAATCTCAAGGAATTTAGATGAACCCACTTGTGAAAACGATATTCAAGAACTTGAGCTCACGATTAATGATCTCAGCTATCTCAATAAAATGGATGTCAATAGCCTATTGGATTACCCAGGTGAAAATGATACATGTTCAGAGGTCCAGAGCTTAGAAGAAATTGTGGCTACTATCCTTGAAAATAATGTTGATGATGAAGTTGAAGACGATACAGTACCTTTGGAATCAGTTACGCGTAAGGAAACATTTATCACGTCTATAACTCTTCATAATTTCTTGGTGTAGTTCGAGAACATGATATCAGAAATTTTGGATGCAATAAGAAAAGTTAGAGATGGGCTCTAACTAAACTTAAATTGTAAGAAAAAAACAAACAACATTAGAATCGTATTTCACTAAATTGTCTTAGTTATATTTTTTTAGTTATATTTGTTTAAGTTTATATAATTATTAATTTATGATATTAATGAGACCCCTATACTTACATAAGGGTATTTTAAAAATATATTATCTTATTAAAATTTATTAAATTTTCAACTAGTCTAAGTCAAAACTGAAAAAAATATTATCTTAAAAAATGTATTAATTTACCGAGTGTGAATTTAAAAAATTTTTATTGGAAATCTTAACCCAAGGCAAGCGGTGAACCGAAATGTACATCGTTGGATCACGAGCAAATCACGTGACAAAATCTAGACATGCGTAAAGTCTTCACTTACCAGTTCAGTTGTGTTCCTCTGCGTGGGATTGGCTTAATGCCCATGAAAGATGTGGCTTTGTCTTAACCACCTCTATCCTCCACCATTGCCACCGCCACCTAAAACCCTTCTACAACCCTCTTCTCGACCACTTTTCCCTATCCCCAGAACCCTTCTCCTCCACTCTAACCTCCCTCTTACGCCCTCTTCCAACTCCCAATTTCGCTGCTTCGTTAACCACTCCAATTCCGATATTCAGAAACTACCCCACTCCGCCATCCAACGTATCGCCGAAAAGCTCCGTTCCCTCGGCTTATCCGAGGAGAAAGGCGATAACTTGCCATCGGAAAGTGGTGCAAAAGCTGCTGGAGAGATCTTCGTACCGTTGCCTCACCAAATTCCCAAGAATCGGGTCGGGCACACGTTGGACCCCAGCTGGAGCACACCGGAGAATCCTGTTCCGAGACCCGGATCAGGGTACGCGATAGCGAGGTACTATGAGCTGAGTGATGAGATAGAGAAAGAGAGAGAGAAGGCAGCAAGTAAGAAGAAGGAGAGAGTTCCAACTTTGGCGGAGTTGACTTTGTCGACTGCAGAGCTAAGGAGGCTGAGAACTATTGGGATTGCGGAGCAAAGGAAGTTGAAGGTTGGTAAAGCTGGAGTTACTGAAGGCATTGTGCATGGGATTCACGAGAGGTGGAGGAGGGAGGAGGTAGTGAAGATTGTTTGTGAAGATTTTTGCAGGACTAATATGAAGAGGACACATGATTTGTTGGAGGTTAGGACCTTGATCTTTGGAAATTATGATTTTTAAGTGGGTTTCTACTTTCCTGGTGATTCAATTTTGTTTTCTGTTTGTATGTCCTTGTTCTGGTTTTGTTTGATTTGCCTGTAGTTTGAGTGTCAAGTGAGCTCGATAATAATAACAAGAATGCACTCTGGATTAGAAGTTTTGGAATATAGCAATAGTAAATCTGTTGTAAGTTCTTTGTTTCTTATTTGCAGAGAAAAACTGGAGGTGTGGTTGTATGGAGGTCTGGAGCTAAGTTAGTTTTATATAGAGGTGCTAATTATAAGTATCCTTATTTCAAATTAGACGATAACCCGACAAAAGAAGCTACCCTGGGTAATGCAACGTGCTCAAATGTTGATTTGCGAGAGACTGATGGTGTATATAGTTCTGCAACAAGTCCAAGGAGCAAAATGGCTCATCCGACTCTGATACAAGGTGTTGGTTCCCCAAATATAGCACGATTTCAGCTACCAGGTGAGGCACAGCTTGCAGAAGAAGCTGACCGCTTGTTAGATGGATTAGGTCCACGGTTTACTGAGTGGTGGGGCTACGACCCTCTTCCAGTTGATGCTGACCTCCTACCTGCTATTGTTCCTGGATATCGGAGGCCATTCCGCCTTCTTCCGTATGGCATCAGTCCTACACTAACTAATGATGAAATGACAACACTAAAGAGGCTTGGACGACCCTTGCCTTGCCATTTTGCTCTAGGTGAGATTGATTTCCAATTTCATGGGGTTGTGTTATTCTGGTTGAATATTTTATTACTTAAAATTTCATTCTTATATCAGGTAGAAATAGGAAACTTCAAGGGTTGGCTGCTGCGATCATTAAGCTATGGGAAAAATGTGAGATTGCTAAAATTGCTATCAAGAGAGGAGTTCAGAACACCAATACTCGGCTGATGGCTGAAGAGCTGAAGGTTTGTTTAGACAAATTGAGTCTTTTGTTTCATTTCATCTTTATTTCTATTTTTTATCACAAGTCCAAGACAACTTCTAGTACTCTTTATCATTATGTTCTTTTACCATTTTGTGTAGTAGGAAAGCATTTCTGTTATTTAGGAACTATGAGAAAATAACATTTTAAGTAATACCTAATCTACTTGCAATAATCAAATTGATGCTTTTAGATTTCCTTTTTCTGGTTGAAGTGATTGAACTATTGAACTTTTACTTTCTTTAGTAATACAAATGCAAGTTAGTTCTACATCGGCTGTCAGAATGCATTGGTAGTAACTTATGGTGGCTGAGGCAGATATGCATTTATGATTGTAATTCATTAATAAAGAAGATATAAGATATCAGTTTAAATGGTTCTTTATGTAGAAGAAATTTAAAAGAGATCTGCAAACTTATTGAACAAGTACATACACACATAGATCTAAGCCTCACTATTTGGGTTCACAGAAGATTCTATACTTAATCATTTGTGTTCCAGTATTTATGTACAAGTTGCTTAGGTTTCAAATCTTGTTCAAACCTTCTTATTGCATAGCGTTTATGATACATCTGTGTCCCAACGTTAAAATGTGTGGTCTCAGTGGCTGACTGGAGGAACTCTGCTTTCACGGGATAGGGAGTATTTTGTATTGTATAGGGGAAAAGATTTTCTACCACTTGCAGTTTCTTCTTCAATAGAGGAGAGAAGAAAGCAGGGCTTATATGGGGATAAACAGAGGATGGATGGTAGGTCATCAGCTGAATCTTCTCAGGATATTAAAGATGGGAGTGTGCTTCGTGACTTTGGAGACAAACTTGATGACAACAATGACGAGAGCTTTGATCTCTCAAAGCAAAGGAAGCTAAAGTCCATGGAGGCTGCAATCAAGAGGACTAGCATCAAACTATCCTTGGTATGATTTTGGCAAAGGTGGTGAAATTTTATTCCCCATATTAGATTCCATTTCTGTTACATATTACATGTTCTGACAGGCACTGGAAAAGAAAGCTAAGGCAGAGAAAGTTCTAGAAGAGCTAGAAAACACTGAGATGCCTCAAGAAAAAGAGGTTGACAAGGAAGGTATAACTGAAGAAGAGAGATATATGCTGCGCAAAATTGGGTTGAAGATGAAGCCTTTCCTGTTAACAGGTGAAATATGCTCTCTTGCTAGGATATTGATCACAAAGCAAGTGCTGATGTTTGGTTCTTTCTTTAGGAGTACAATGGTATTTGAAAGACCGTCCAAACGGGAATACTACCAGAAAGGTTTCTGATTACTTTTTCTCTTTTCTTGTCAGGTAGACGGGGGGTTTTTGCAGGAACAATTGAAAACATGCATCTTCATTGGAAGTATAGGGAACTAGTGAAAATAATATGCAAAGAGAAAGGTTTGGAATCTGCTTATCAAGTAGCTCGCACCTTAGAGGCAGAAAGTGGTGGAATTTTAGTGGCTGTGGAGCATGTTACTAAGGGTTATGCTATCATCGTATATCGTGGAAAGAACTACAGGCGACCTCCTTGCTTGCGACCAGTTACCCTTCTGAATAAAAGGGCAGCACTGAAGAGGTCCATAGAAGCACAACGTCGGAAGGTAGAACTTGACTTTCCATCTCCATGCGTGAGTGAGCGAGTATTCCTGTGCATGCATTTGCATGTTGGAGCATACCTTTGACGTGAGCTGTCGATGTTCAAGGGATTTGATGGGTGGAAACTTTACTGTTTTTAGGCCTGTTGATAGAACTTTTGGGCTGAAGGACCAGGGACCCACCTAACTTGTGAAACAGTTTATGACTTGAGTTTGATTTTGTGCAACCATTAGAATTAACCTATACTTGTTGCATATTAACTAAATGTCTTGGGACTTCTATTCTTAGGTGAAGATTAGACGTTTACCTGGGTGTTTTTGTTTCTTGAGTTTGAACCTTGATCAATAACAGAAACTTGCGAACTTCTTTTCTGACTATTTAAGGAACAAAAAGTAGTTAGCTCGTAAACCATGTGACAGGTGCTGATACTGTCAATGATACTTTCAGGCTTCTGATGTAGTTTCTTCCTAACACTTGAGCTTCTACAGCAATAATGTTCTTTTAAATGCATGTTTGCTGCAAATTCAAAATATGTCTGATTTTATTTATTGTACAATCTTTCTCAATGCAGTCTTTGAAACTTGATGTGTTGAGGCTTACGAGAAATATAGATGATTTAAAACTGAAACTGGTGAGTATCTAGTTAGTTTCAGAATGGAAGCTTCATGCGTTCATGTTTTATTTATTGTATGATAGATGTGGCTAACAAATAATTTACTTTTCTAACCCAGGCCAAGGAGAATGAAGCACTCAATATGCAGTCAGTTGATGATTCAAGATTTCAGGTGGTTAGCTATGTCTTTTATATACAGATAAAGACAATAAGAATATACGAATGTACAATCATTAAAATTGTGTCAAAGATATTCTCTTTTTATGACTTTAATTTGTGTTTCATCCAAATTTTCTGTTTTAAATTAACAGAATCAGTGACTTTTTTTGTGTGTGTGATTTAGGTCGAAGAGGATATGAAGTTAGCAGATTCTGATGCACAAGTAAAATATGACTCTGAAACAAGGTCTGATCATCACTCCAATTCTGTTGTTCCTGCTAACGGAGTAGAAGTACAGGTAAGGAATGGAATAAAAGTATGCAGACATACTTCATGCTATTTTTATTTGTGTTTGCAGTCTATTGTTGATGGTTCTTCATTCTAAAGTGCTGCCTCTTGTACCCTACTGGTAATGGTCTATACAATCCACATCAATTCTTCTGATGGATTGGATTGTTGTCAATGGTTTTCACTTTACCTCCAACATGGATCGTCTTTTCTTTTTCTGCTTTATGAATCATATTGATTACTGGCCTTTATTATCAAATCTTGGTCTAGAGACACAAGTGGAGCTGATTTGACCTTTGATAACCTTAATGATAGCAGGCTAGCCAGTGTGATCTTTCTTCAATTGTCAATGGAGACGAGACTGGCAACACCGAACCTGAGTGTGAATCTACATTAACACATGTTGAAACAAATAATAGTCAGTTCACTGCTAGACCTGCTGATGTGGTGTTTATCCCTGATGAAGTCACGGTAAGATTTTCAATACTTTTTGTGTTTGATTACTGTTTCATCCTTCCTCTCAGGCTGATTAGTATAATTGGCGGGGATTTCAGGCACAGGTAAGGGGATCTCCTTGCCTCTCTGATGTGCAGCATGGTTATTCTGATAAGAATGCAATACAGCCAACTATCAACTCACCTGAAAATTTGTTGAAGGAATCGGTTTTGCATATTCCAGAAGAAAAGAACAGAATGCCATCTAGGGTTCAGCTTTCAAACAAAGACAGGTTGCTTCTACGCAAGCAAGCCTTGAAGATGAAGAAGCGCCCAGTGCTTGCAGTTGGTAATTTCCACTCATACATGGTTTTCTTTGTCCCTCAAAATTGTTCATGTTGTTCCTATGCTTGCTGTTCCTGAACCCTGAAATTGGAAAGTGATTCTTCTGCAATTCTTACGAAATACCAAGACTTGAAATTTACCTTTTTTTCTGATATCTTTGAGTTCGGTTTGGCTCTCGTGGAGGCTTTTATAGTGTGATCCAATTATCATAATGGATTCTGTCCACCTTATATTGGCAAGCAAGTGATCACATTTGCTTCTCAAATGAAGTGTTTTTGGTTTGATGCAGATAGTTGACTGTAGAATTTCTGCCACTTTTCTCATGTATCAGGGAAGAATAATATCGTAACTGGTGTTGCGAAAACGATCAGGGCTCACTTTGAGAGGCATCCTCTTGCTATAGTGAATGTCAAAGGCAGAGCTGAAGGAACGTCGGTCCAAGAGGTTATCTTCCAGCTTGAGGTCTGTGCACTGAATTTTTATCAAGTGATGCTTTTGTTGAACTTGAATAAATTGGTTGACAGTCATGCTTCTGTAAATTTCGCAGCAAGCAACTGGCGCTGTTTTGGTCTCCCAGGAGCCTAGTAAAGTTATACTTTACAGGGGTTGGGGAATTGAATTGGAGCCTGGCCACAAGCGAATGAAGTATGCTCCAGATTTGACGAGAACTTCAGTAGGCAGAGAAGATGGCACCGAGCGTGCAGTTTCTCCCGATCTCATGGCAGCGATAAGACTTGAATGTGGGCTGCAGAAGAAGTCGACTCCATCATCTGAAAATTAAGCGTTTGTGGAACTGATTCTGCCTCTACTATTTAACCCGTAAATCCATGCCTTCTGGAATTCTAACGAGTGCACCTAACGAAGAATTCATCTGTGATGATTTCATTACATGAATTTAGTGACTCCTATTCATTACAGGTATAACGGATACAAAGGATTCAAGCCGTTCCATTCATGCATTTCATCCGGTGCAAGATGTCTCGATATGATGAAACCAGCTTCTTTCCAGTAGATCAAGGTTGAGCTGGTTAGTTCAAGAATAAACAAAAAAAAAAGT
Organism: Erythroxylum incrassatum; assembly: GCA_026546855.1. Classification (NCBI taxonomy): domain Eukaryota; kingdom Viridiplantae; phylum Streptophyta; class Magnoliopsida; order Malpighiales; family Erythroxylaceae; genus Erythroxylum; species Erythroxylum incrassatum. Next base: position 13,732,801 of record JANVCL010000009.1, read on the forward strand.
CACAACACCATCTCCTTACCCGAAAATGTATCCAAATGCAAGATGTTTATGGAGTTTGTGATCTAGTTCAGGCTTGGGATAGTTCTTTTTGAGATTCCACAGCTGGTGCTGCAACCTGTACATACGTTATTTAGCAAAAGCTGAATGAAATCATCATTTCTTGTTGAAGATCAGAAAGTCGTCAAAAATTTGTAGAATATCTGAAAACTGCATTCAACACGATGATGAAGTCTATTTAAACACCTATAAATCTTGTCAAAAAAGTTTTTTTAACGAGGAATTTGTTACCTTTGAATGCGCATTAGGTAAATTTTCAGATTAACGCAATAGTTTGCAAATTACGCCAACTGAGTATTTTGTATTAGGTAAGTTCTATACGACAAATTCGATTGAGAGAGTGTAGAAAAGAGGATTCGAACACATAATCTTTTGGTTCCATATTCTCCCACTCTACTAACTCGACCATCTCCTGGACAAGATCAATAGGTGATCATGAAAAACAGTGTTATAATCTGACATTGCAACTAAGTTTGCATTTGGTTAGACTTAAGTCAAAGTCAATGGATTAAATTTAATTTAATCAAGTTTTGGGCTAAATTCGGGCTGACTTGAGAGATTGATACAAGTTTAATTGAATTTTGAACTGAGTTCGAGTTGGATTTTGAATTAAGTTCGAGTTACTAGTTTAATCTAATTTGAGTTATTATAAATATATTGAATAAAATTATAAAAATATAAAGATAAATTCATTTTAAAATTAACTTTTGAGATTTTTTCGGGTTGAAATTTAGGTGTACAATTAAATTAATTACCTTAAAATAAATTTAAATATTTTTAATTTTTAATGAAAATAAATATTAAATATTGATTAACCTAAATATTTTTATTTTTTAAATAAAAATATTAATTAAACTATTTTTAAAAATTAGAATTACTCAAATGATAGACAAGTTCCGTAGACCTTACTGCAAGTAATTTCTGTGGTCTCTATGAGCCGGCGACTGATATTTTACTTGAAACGAGTGGCGGGTACGGCCTGAACACACAAAACTTGTAATCCTAAGACTCGATCGAAATACTTCAACTCGGATTGATAAGCACTGAGATTCTTATATAATAAACTGGTGTTTTCCTTGTTTCAATACATTGAACTGAATCCCACTTCGGCCATGACTCTACAATCAAGCTCCTGTAGCTATGGTGTTAGCATCTCCTCCTTGGTTGCCCCACCCAGAATCTCCCCTCAGGCTCATCGTACCGTGTACACTGTTGTTCGAGCCCAAGGTAATTTGGCTGAATTCTAGTTGAATTTGCGTCCTTTTTATTAAAGATTCTATCTTTATGCTTTTATGGTTGATGTACTGGTTCAAATTCTCACCTTTCTACTGCAATGTTTCGCGTATTGCAAGTAAATATTGGGGAATTGATGAAAGAATTATCAGATAGGACTAGCTGAATACTCCCTTCAAGGAAAGAAATTTGAACCCATATGTAGTTCCTTTTTAGTGGGTTTCACTTCGATTATACTTTTCTCCTGCTAATTGTTTTCTTTCTTTTTTCCAATGCATTGAATTGGGCGGTATTGCTCAGCGGAACCGTCGGATAAGTCCGTGGAGGTAATGAGGAAGTTCTCAGAGCAGTATGCTCGCAAATCCGGAACTTACTTTTGTGTGGATAAGGGAGTAACTTCTGTGGTTATTAAGGTAACAACTAGGATTCTGTTCGTTAATTGTGTGTTCTTTGTCTATTTTCTATCATTAACCTCTTTGACCATCGTAGCGCAGTCTCATCAATCTGTTAAAACATGAATGGAAAATTCAATTCGCTCGCACCTATAATTTCTATAATTTTTCAATGTAGTTGTTTTTTGATTAATCTATTAATGATGGCATACTGTATTAAGATGCTTTTTCGGAAACTCACACCTTGTTGTTCTGGTATCTTCAATCTGCTGTCTTTGTTGGGTGCTCTTTACTTTGTGTTTTCCTTGGTTTTGGTTCCTCAAGCTTTCATAAATTGGAAATAAACAGGGCTTGGCTGAGCACAAAGATCAATTGGGTGCACCTCTTTGCCCTTGTAGGTAATTGTCATTTTGCACATCCCCCTTTGTTATCTTTAATCATTGGCATTTATTTTAACATATCCGCAGCAATTTCTTTAATTTAATAGGTGATGAGATTTATCGTATTAGTAATCTTCTGATATTGGCTTTATGGCACATAGGCATTATGATGACAAGGAATCAGAAGCAAAGCAGGGTTTTTGGAACTGCCCATGTGTTCCCATGAGAGAGAGGTAAATGAACCTTTTCCTTTATAAAACATTGAAGACATTCAGTAGATGGAATGTTTTGGATAGTGTTTTGGGGGTTTTAAACATTTTTATTTATATAGAAAGTGATGTTTCTAGTCAGTGCTACTTTTTATGGTCGACTTGATTGTGCCTGTATTCATAAATTGATATCACATCATAAATCTATCCTATTAAGATTCTGTGAGTTAATGACTCTAGGAATAAGAAGTATTGGAAAATGCAATATGATATTTTATAATTAGAGCAGTTATTATAACTGCAACATGCGTTAGTTGCAGAAGTAAAATTGTTGAAGAGACACTTAACTAAATTATGCTTTTGTGGTTTATTGGTGGTGCATATGTGGAGTTTAGCGGACACTGAAATGCTGATTAGGTTGGATGAAAGAAGCTGTGCAAACCTGCCTGTGTTATCAATTGTTAATGATTTCTTTGAATTTCAGTGATGATCATCCTTTGGTATATCACGACCGAAACCAGATATAGTTTGGTGTACTATAATTAAAATGTGCTGTGAAAGTGAAAATCATTATGACTTCCACCAAAAATTTTGCAAAAGGGAACAGAGATACAGCAACGATAGCTGTAGAGAGGCCTGCAAATAAGTTGATTGAATATCTTTAGTTGCCTGTTGGCTTTCATGGTCACCTAGAACCAGAAAGGAATCTTCTAGTTAATGAAATCCTTTATTCGCTACTTTTTAAGTGGTATAAGCCAGAACCATGGCGTGTTCAAACTGGATGATGAGGGTGTCAGTCCAGTCTATCTATCATCTATTGGTGATTTTGTTTTGCTTTTCTATACGTATCTGGAGATAATGGTGAAAGCTACCAATTGGTAATGGTTTAGATATGATATCACCTATTGGGCAGAAAGACTTCTGCCTGTAAACTTGAATTGCATGCATCTCATGGTTCAGGAGCTACTCTGGCCTGGTAAACTGAAGTTTCAAGTATTAGTTATATGCGTATTATTATTCATACATGGGGAATGTATCAGAAAATTTTTACTTGCTTGGTTTTGGATAGACACACATAAGCTTCTTACATTTCCTCGTATAATTTGAGGTACCATGCTGAAATATTCCAATACACTGCAAATTTCTAAAACTCTGGCTGATGTTTGCCATCAGTTCATACTCGGTCCTCCATTTTTAATTGTAAGATTGTTTTCGCAGGAAGGAATGCCACTGCATGCTATTTCTCACGCCGGAAAATGATTTTTCCGGGAAGGATCAGGTAATTATAAATCCCGTTTTCGTATTTCTGAACTTGTGCTAATATATGCTATTGGAACCTGCAATACGAATGAGTTTCGTATGGTTTCGGTGTTTTTAAGGCTTGACATTAGAAACGCCAAACTAATCAATTATGTTGACACACAGAAAACAATTTGCTTTTGCACTCACTCATGTGATCATCAGTGTTTTTTGCATTTTGCAGTCACACTGTTACATTTTCTGCATTCTGTTTAAACATCTGAGAAAATAATTTCCTTTTTCTCTGCAGACAATCTCATTGGAAGAGATTAAGAAAACAACAGTAAACGTGTGAATTTTTAAAGGGTACTTGCTAGATGAGTATTATCTCTGTATTCGGATACTAATCACGTGTATGTATATTACGTAATGTATCCAATTCATAAAGAAATCTGCTGCCTTGCTAGTCCTTTATATTTTGACCAACAGATTCAACTGGCTGTCATGTCCTTTTAACAACAGAACAGATGCACTTGTTAGCTGGAACTATCCCCTTCTATGGCTACTGTCTCGTGTCCTAATCCCCCTTTTTCCCAATCCAGTTAGATTTGGATATGATACACTGTTAGTTATCATATAAAAGTAAGCTACACTTTGAAAATGGTACCATTTGAAGACTTGCACTATTTTTCATTCCTGTTCAAAGGCTTGGAATACTTCATCTTCTTACCAAGATCAGCTTTCAGTTTCAGCTTTAGTTTTCTTTTGATCCCTTCTTTATCTCTTTTATGATTCTTTGGAAGGGAATGAAGCTTGCTAGACTTCAATAGGATATTCAATCACAGTAGTGAGATTTGAAAACCCAAAATTTTGATAATGACCAAATTCTGTGTTACTAAAAGATCAAATCTTTGGTTCCATGAACTCCCAAATATAGTTTTTTGTATCATAATGCTTCAATAAAATTTATTGTCTAATTTTTTAAATAATTTATTTAAACTTTGTAATTTATAGATTATTTTGAATATTTAAAGATTTAAGTTTTTTGTCAAATCAAAAAACAAATATTTTGTAAAACAAATATATATATATGACATAATTACCAGATTGAATTTTACTTGAATAAACTTTGGTTAGATTTAAATTGGATTTCATTCAAGTTGGTTCAATTCAAACTGGCTTGAGTTATTATAAAAAATAATATCATTTTTTAAATAATTAAAATGTTAATTAATCAAATAATATTATTTTATATGGGTAAATACTAACATTTTTAAAGAAAATTTTTAAAAAATCATGATCTTTAAAATTCTTTAAAATGTCTTTCATTTTTCAAATTTTTAGGTTTGGTTAAAAATAATAATAAAACACATGCAATGTAAACATTAGACATGGTTGAATCGGATATTATTTATACAAAATTCAGAGTTTAAAATCGAATTGAATTGATTAAATTTAACTTAAGTTAATAATTTGTTATAATTATTTTAAATTATTAATTTAATTTTATATCAGTGACATTTGATTAGCTCGTATTTGATATTTATATTGCGTGTTAGTTATTTGCTTAGTTGATAATTATTGGGTTTGTTTCAACGTTAATAAAATCCCTATTATCAAGGGATGTTCTGTTAGCTAGTTCCGTAGAAATTGTTGGGATACTCCAACGGGTAGTTTGTTTTTTGATTTTTGCTTGTAAGGCTATTTAAGCCAGTTTCCCCTTTCAATGAAATAGAGCCTTTCGAATAACATTCTGATTTACTTGTTTTTTACATCTGGTATCAGAGCCATCTACTGAAGTTAGAAGTAGCAACTTCTGAGACCTATAGCTATACAGAATGACAACAGAGAGTACCTTTGTCCAGCCTTCTGTACCAAAGTTCGATGGATACTATGATCACTGGGCAATGCTCATGGAGAACTTTCTGAGATCAAAGGAGTACTGGAATCTGGTGGAGAATGGAGTCCCTACAGCAGTTGCGGGCATGACTGAAGCACAACAGAAGCAGGTTGATGATCAAAAGCTGAAGGACTTGAAAGCAAAAAATTATCTCTTTCAAGCTCTTGATCGCTCAGTCCTAGAAACCATTCTCAAGAAAGACACTGCCAAGGATATATGGGATTCAATGAAGCAAAAGTACCAAGGCAGTACCCGGGTGAAGCATGCGCAACTGCAAGCTCTTCGCAAAGAGTTTGAAGTTCTCCAGATGAAGCAAGGAGAAACTGTAGGTGAATATTTTGGCCGCACTCTTACTATTGCAAATAAGTTAAAAGCAAATGGTGACGATAAAGGGAACATAGGTGTTGTAGAGAAGATTCTAAGATCTATGACACCTAAATTCAATTATGTGGTATGCTCTATTGAAGAATCTAAAGATACAAGCACTATGACTATTGATGAGTTGCAAAGTAGTCTACTTGTGCATGAACAACGCATGGGATCTCAAATTGAGGAAGAGCAGGCCTTGAAGGTTTCTTCTGGAGCAAATTTTGGCGGTAGAGGTGGAGGTTCCGGAGGAAGAGGCCGGGGTCGAGGTAGAGGGAGACTTGACAAAGCTACTGTGGAATGCTATAACTGTCACGGGCTTGGACACTTTCAATGGGAATGCCCAAAGAAGAAGAAGGAAGCTAACTACACAGAAGCTGAGGGAGATATGCTGTTGATGGCCCTCCTTGAAACCAACAGTGAAGGTGGTGATGTCTGGTACCTCGACTCAGGTTGAAGCAACCACATGTGCGGTAAAAGAGACTATTTCTTTGATTTTGACAATAGTTTCAGAGACTCAGTAAAGCTAGGCAACAATGTAAGCTTAAGTGTAGAAGGCAAAGGCAACATCAGGCTGCAAGTGAAGGAAAGCATCCAAATAATCACAGGTGTGTACTATGTACCTGATCTGAAAAATAATTTGCTAAGTATTGGTCAGTTGCAGGAGAAGGGACTGGCAATACTCTTTCAACGAGGTCAGTGCAGATTGTATCATCCTGACAATGGATTGATCTTAGAAACAACCATGGCTTCCAATCGAATGTTCGTTTTGCAAGCAAAATCTTGTCCTATCACTTCAGCATGTTTCAATGCTGTTACTGAAGATGTGGTCCAGCTCTGGCACAGCAGATTTGGACATCTAAACTACAAAGGCTTGCAAACCCTTCAGCACAAGGACATGGTACGTGATTTACCACAGCTGCATCCACCCTCAAAACTGTGCAAGGAATGTTTGACAGGGAAGCAGCAACGTAACTCCTTTCCTAAGCAAAGTAATTGGAGGGCGTCTCAGAAATTGGAGCTTGTTCATTCCGACATATGTGGGCCAATCAAACCCACATCTAATAGTAAGAAAAGGTACTTACTCACCTTCATTGATGATTTTAGCAGGAAGTTATGGATTTACTTTCTAACTGAGAAGTCTGAGGCGTATGAGTTCTTTAAGAAATTCAAAACATGTGTTGAGAAGGAGTCCAATTGCTCTATTAAGGCTCTACGCACAGATAGAGGAGGAGAATTCACGTCAAAGGAATTCACTGAGTTCTGTGAAAAGAATGGCATCAAGCGACAGTTAACAGCAGCGTACAGTCCTCAGCAGAACGGAGTTGCCGAAAGAAAAAACAGAACAATCATGAATCTTGTCCGCAGTACTTTGTTGGAGAAGAAGGTTCCCAAAACATTCTGGCCAGAAGCAGCAAATTGGATAGCACATGTTCTGAACAGAAGTCCTACACTCGCAGTAAAGGACATGACACCAGAGGAAGCCTGGATTGGCAGTAAACCCTCAGTTAAGTACTTTCGAGTTTTTGGTTGTATTTCCCATGCTCATGTACCTGACAAGTTACGTTCTAAGCTAGATGATAAAAGTGTTTGCTGTGTTTTATTGGGAGTCAGTGAAGAATCAAAAGCATACAGGCTTTATGATCCAATTTCGAATAAAATTATCATCAGCAGGGATGTCAGGTTCGAAGAAGATAAGAGCTGGGATTGGGACAAGAAATATGAAGCAGCATCTGATGTTGATCTTGAATGGAGTGATACTGGGGAAGCAGAAGCTGAGATTGAACCAACAAATGCTGATGCTGTCACTGACGAAAATGCAACCCGGGATGAACCGACAGATGCTAATGTTGTTACTGATGAAATTCAGTCTCCAAAATCTTCATCAGCAGCACCACAAAGAAGGTTTAGAGGACCGCCTACTTGGATGCAAGACTATGTGACTGGAAGTGATTTGTCAGAGGACGAAACAAATATTGCTGAGATGGTCATGTTTACTGCAGTTAATTCTGATCCTTTGAAATTTGAAGAAGCAGTGAAGGAAGAAAAATGGAGGCATGCCATGGATGTCGAAATTGAAGCTATAGAAAGAAATACCACATGGGAATTAGTGGAACTGCCAGTAGGATGCAAGAGTATTGGAGTGAAATGGGTCTATAAGACCAAATTCGATGAGAATGGCGAGATAAGCAAGCATAAAGCACGGCTGGTGGTGAAAGGATATGCTCAACAAGAAGGAGTCGATTACACGGAAGTTTTTGCACCAGTGGCAAGGATGGAAACGATCATGCTGATCATGGCTTTTGCTGCACACAAAAGTTAGCCTCTCTACCAACTTGATGTAAAGTCGGCATTTTTACATGGAGAATTGCAAGAACAGGTGTTTGTTGACCAGCCCAAGGGATATGAAAAGGAAGGTGCAGAGCAGAAAGTGTATAGGTTGAAAAAGGCACTGTATGGTTTGAAACAAGCACCACGTGCTTGGTACAGCAAAATTGAATCATACTTCATGAAGGCAGGTTTTGACAAATGTGACTATGAGCCAACGTTGTTTGTCAAGAAAGGGCAAGATGGAAAATTATTAATTGTTAGCCTATATGTTGATGATCTTGTGTTTACAGGAAATGATGAATCTATGATTACAGATTTTAGAAGCTCAATGCAGAGTGAATTTGATATGACAGACCTTGGAAAAATGAAATACTTTCTCGGTGTAGAAGTCAGTCAAGGAGATGAAGGAATTTTTTTGGGGCAAAAGAAATTCGCCTCAGAGATGTTGTGAAAATTTGGAATGGAGAATAGCAACACTGTTCGCAGTCCAATGGTTGCAGGCACAAAACTCACGTTGGATGAAGAAGGAGAAAAGGTAGACAAGACTTACTTCAAGCAAATTGTTGGCAGTCTTATGTATCTCACTGCTACTCGACCAGACATTGTGTTTGCAGTAAGTCTTGTTAGTAGATATATGGAGAAGCCTACTGAGTCACATCTTCAAGCTGCTAAAATAATAATGCGTTATGTAAAGGGGACTGTTGATTTTGGGATTTTCTATAATAAGGAAGGAAGTGATGAACTCAATGCATACACTGACAGTGATTATGCGGGAGATCTCGATGGAAGGAGGAGTACATCAGGATATGTGTTTTGTTATGGCACTAGTGCGGTGTCATGGTCCTCTAAAAAACAGCCGGTTGTAAGTCTATCAACTACAGAAGCTGAATTCATTGCAGCTGCATTTTGTGCTTGTCAGGCAGTATGGATGAAAAGAGTGCTGCAAACTTTCGATCCTAACCAGCAAGAAACTACCACTATCTTCTGTGATAATTGTTCCAGTATCAAGTTATCAAAAAATCCAGTGATGCACGGACGCAGCAAGCACATTGATGTGCGTTTTCATTTTCTGCGTGAGTTATCAAGAGCAGGGACTGTTAAATTGGTTTATTGTTCCACAAAGGATCAATTAGCTGACATAATGACAAAGCCCCTCAAGTATGAAGATTTTCTGAAACAACGTGATGGTCTGGGAGTGTGTGACAAGTCTGTTGTAAACTGATTTTCTATTGGAATTCAGTTTAAGGGAGGAATTGTTAGTTATTTGCTTAGTTGATAATTATTGGGTTTGTTTCAACGTTAATAAAATCCCTATTATCAAGGGATGTTCT
>JANVCL010000009.1:13742338-13767727 GCA_026546855.1 Erythroxylum incrassatum
TAAATTGTCTTAGTTATATTTGTGTAAGTTTATATAATTATTAATTTATGATATTAATGGGACCCTATATTTACATAGGGGTATTTTGAAAATATATTACCATATTATCTTATCAAAATTTGTTAAATTTTCAACTGACCCAAGTAAGGACCGAAGAAAAATATTATTTTAGAGAGTTTATTAATTTACCGAATATCAATTTAAAGATGTTCTACTGTATAAACTATCATGCAATGACCGAGTCCCTAATTCATTGAAATTACCAAGATAAGACTATAATAAAAATTCCAATAATTTTGTACAATTTGAGGTATTTTGTTCCTCTTTATTCTTAGTTCTTTACTTAAATCTCTTTCAAGCTCTCTTAAATTAAATACATTCTCTAGTTTGCTCATTATCTTTCACCCTTTGATTGCTTAATTAATTTAATTGGCTCATTTGCTCACTTTCTCTTTCCATTGAACTTGATCTTTCACCTTTTTCTTGAATCTTTAACAAATTAACTTACTAATATTATTGAAGATAAAAGTATTACTAGTAATATGTTTTGTTATCATCAAACTCATAAGTTAAAACCTCAATTAACCGAACATTTGATGATAAGAACTTTGTGAAATTTTGATTTTATAATCATTTGAAAAAAATTATTTATATTGTCCATAATAATTGAAAAACATATGCATAATATGAAATTAATGTGTGTGTATGCTACTTTATTTATTTTTATAAAATTTTAAGCTTCGAACATGCAAAGAATATCTTCACCAGACTCAACAAACGTAAAAAGTTAAATGGTGAAAATTATAAAATTTGGAGATAAAAGTCTACTATGTGCAGGAAAAGTAAGAGATTCTAAAACCAATTATCATAGCCATTGATGTACCTAAGGATGTAAACACAATCTAGTATAAAAGAGACCATGATGCATATAAGATATAGAAAAGAAGAACTCCTTATTTTGAATTCATTTTTTTAGCAATATGTATAATGACATTATGTGTGAGTTCAAAAAGCATGAGATTACTAAGAACACATGGTTTGCTTTTGTTGCTCGATTTAAAGGAATCTCAGTGACTAAATTGAGTTCATTAATGATCAAGTTTGACACGTATAAGAAGTGAAATGATCATATAATGCAAAAGCATTTGAGAGATGTGTAAAACATGATAACTAGGCTAAGAGATGATGATCATGAGTTGTCTAATAAACAATAAGTGCAAGTGGTCATTTGCTCTTTGCCTTAGAGTTAAGAGCATATGATGCGTTTGGCCTATAATAAAAGCATCAAGACAATAAAGGATGTTATAATAAATCTTTTGTTAAAAGAATAATATCTTGAAGCTTCCAAGATGACCCATATGGTATATGTAGTTGGTCCTAACTAACATGAAACTACCAATAGGAACCAAAAGTATTATGGTGGACCCAACTGGATAAAAAGGCACAATGCTTAAGACTTTAAAAATGCCAAGTGGAACTAACATGTGAAAGGAGAACATCATTTTAATAAGAAAAATGTGAAAAATAGTGAAGTGCTGCAACTATGATAATAAGGTTTATATTTCTCTTATAATTATATCGAGTTAAAAAAGGTATGACCTTTTAGCACAAATATATGTTTGGTGTACATTTTTTTAATTATTTAACTGAATCTCATTCTTTATGGATAGCCATGACCTATGTAGTGAAAAATAAGGATGTCTTTGTAAAATTTCATGGAATCTCACATAAAACACGATGGACTTATGCATGTGACAACTCAAAAGTTGTTTTGTAAGGATTTGATACATGCAATTTAGACATGCATGGTGGCTAATCCTTATTCCTAATTGTGTTATTTGCTCTAAAGGTATTAGTTTTAGTTAAACTCAAATTTAATGTAAATTTTCATTATGATGGAATGAATCTATATCTTAGAACCATTTTAACTAGGATTTTATTTTAGAACCATTTTAACCAGGATTTTATGTTAGACAAATTTATTATATTAGATGTCATTTACCAAAGAATAATATTAGTTATTCTTTAATTACACCATTAACAATTCTACTTATGAAAACCCTAGAGTCCAGTCCATTTAATTAGGCAATTAAGTCTAAAAAACTTAAATATAAACATTAACATATGAAATGAAGTCCAACGTGGCTACTATTTGCTAACAATCCCCTTTTTTAGTTTGGATCACATTGAGTATCTTCTTTTAAATATATTGCTCCTCGTAAAGCTTTATCAACTACAAGATCATGCTTCATATTCTTATAGCTTTAAATCCTTTCGGTTTTAATCCTTATAATAGACCATATGAATTTATACAATGGATCATTGGAGGAATTGCGCCATTTTATGAATCAAATAGATTTTATTTAATATATTCTAAACATTTTTAATTATTTTTATAATTAATATTTTAAAATTTTTGTTTATTCTTTTTATCATTTTAAATTAATATTTGTGTACAACTTTTAAGAACACAGTTATTTTGAATTAGTAGTAAGAAATAAATGTATCTTTTACTTAGAATCTTAAATTTTTCTTTTTCTCTTTTCTGAATTTTATCTATTTGGTGCTGATATTAACTGATGACATACAACTAATTAATGTACTATTGAAAATTTTAAAAATTAACACAATTCGTTTTGTGTATGAATGTATTAGCATGTCTTTTACACTATTTGTATAAAAATTTCATGAGCTTTTACACAATATAGCAAATAAATCAATATTTGTCATTTCACATATGACAAAAGGTTCAAAATATACCCTAATATTTTCACTAAATTTTAATTAAACTCAAATGTTTCAGCACGTTTAAAAAGAACCCTAACATTTCATAAACGTTTAATTTTGACTTAACTTAACTTGTCCATTAGTGTTTCATTAAAAAAAATTTGGTGATATTTTTTGTGGGAACCTTACCTTATGTGGCAAATGAAATCCAAATAATTTAAAAATAATATTTTCTACCTCCTCCCTCCTTTCTCTCTCTTTTTATTTTTTGTGTATTTATTAAAAGAGTTAGGGATATAATCTTCTCTTTCTATTATCTTTCCAATCTTCTTCAAGTTTGTTTCCATATTTTCTAGTAGAATAGATTTTAGGCACTAGGGTAACTAATTTACCATTTTTGCTGCGTATTCCAATTCTTCTGCTCTACTAGGTAGTATCAAATCCTTTAACATATAGAGAATATTAATTAGATACAATGATTGACAAAGAACAATAATAAGATAATTAAGAAATGCAAACTCCATAATTTAGGTGTAAAATAATAACCAAGCATGCAATTAGTTTGGTTTAAGATGCAAGATTAAATGAATATGTGAGTAAGTCAAAGTGCACTGCTTCACCTACAAGCCAACCAAAAATATGAAAATGATCTCATTTTCATTTTGTACGAATGGCTCTTTCTTCTTTATGTTTATGTATGCGCGAGAGAGGAAGAGTGATCAATTTAAGATCTCCCATTGTGTATTTATACCAACATTTCTTATTGTATGAAGTTGTCACCATTAATTCTACCTTCTTGTTGATTATTAGATTTGTAATTCATTAACCTATTTTCTTTCAAGCAATAAGAATTCCATTTATTATTTGCAAAGGATATTAATAATTTAATATTTAGGTTCAAATCTTATAATATGTAGCAACAATGGTGAATCAGATGCCCTAGCCCCTAAAGTCTATTATTCCAAAAAATACAAGAGCAAATCTGGATAAGATTGCTCTTTTTGGGTATAGTAGAGGTGGGAAAACAACATTTGCGTTAGCTTTGGGATATTCAAAGACTACTTCACAAGTCGAATTTTCTATAGTAATTGGAGTGGATCTACTTGCAAAATCTAGCAGCACTTTTGCCTTTCATATATCAAAGTCAAGTTTTCTAATAGTAAAATCAAATCAAATAACATTAGTGAGCATGTCAAGTTTAATGTGTTTGATTTTTGATTCTATTCAAAGATATCATGTTTACAATTGAGCATACCTAAAAGAAAGATCACTAGTTGTCATTTAACTTAGTATATTTTGCTATTTCTACTTTAGTTTGCAAAATTGGTAACTTTGTTCATTTGCAAATGAGAGATGCTTTAATTTGCAAAATTTAGTTTATTAGTCCTATTAGATTCTAAAAATATCAAATTGATGTTGTCCTAGAATACAAGTTCTGAAATTTAGTCACATTCTTCTATTGGTCATAAGCTCATATTGTTTATCCTCTTCAATATAGTCTAAGCTTGATACTTTCCTCAACTGTAAATGGATGACTAAGATTGGTTTTTAACAACATGTGCTCTTTCAGGCAAATAGTATAAATTTAACCCTAGCAAATTTATTAAAATGTATTATAGACCTTAATTTATCAAATCATTCAATATAGAACCTAATATTTGCAAAATATTTAATTTAAGCCCTAAATAGGTAGAAATTATTAAAGAAATTATGTCTCCCTCTATTATGTGCTATGTAACATGAATGTATTATTTTTAAGATATTTGGGTTTTATTATGTCATATGTATGACACATAGTAGACTAGGACCTATATGCATAACAAATTTAATTAGTTTTAACATTTTTTTAAAATTATGATTAATTTCAATAAGCCCCAATTAGACCTTATAAATTGATTAAACTTAAATCATATGACTTTACCCTAATTAAAGACTTTTAATTAAAATACCTAATAAATGCTAAAGTTCATCATCTCCAATGATGTCCCTAGCATGTACTAGCTCACAACTCGACTCCGACATTTCCCAACCAAGTAGTTACAGAATGCCATTATAAAGGCTATTGTGCAATGACTCGCTAAAGTTATGGCTAATTCTAATTCTAATTATATCAAAATTGGCTAACTACATATAACAATCAATAATTCATCTTCCACCTAAGTAACTATAAAAAACTCAATACACAAATAGAAAATATGGTGAATGATAGCTTGTTAAAATAGAGATGACAAATATTGGGGAAACAAACACGAAATATATATTATCAAAAACTTGTTTGAGGCTTAGGTTATAGTGTCATCGATTCAATTCCAATCATTTTTAAGACTTTGAAAAAATAAATATATACTAATGCATTTATTCTTTCCACGTGTAAAAGAGTTATTTGTGTAGTAGTTATTTCAATTACTAGACTAAGTTTGTATAAAAACAGTGATGAGCCGCAGTTACTGTGTATAAGTAAATGAACTCATTTTTTGATATCGATTTGTTCATGATATTAGAGCCAAAGTTCTTGAAGTGTGCTACTAGTTTTCGTTCAGTCTTTGTTAAACGTCTTCATCAAGGTATGGAGGAGGGTTTTGGTTCGAGAATAGAGGATTTTGTTACTCAAAATATGAACGATTCGTTAATGTTACAAGGATCTGATCATCCTGGAATGACGTTGGTAACATCTCCTTTAACGAGTAATAGTTACCTTTCATAGAGTGGTGTTATGAAGTTAACTTTCGAAGCAAAAATGAATTTAGGATTCATAGATGGTAGATACAAATTACCATATGAAAATTCATTAGTTTACAATTCATGGTGTATAGTTGATAATATGGTTACATCATAGATACTGAATTCGATTTCTAAAGAGATCGTCGATGCTTATTTGTATGCCTCGAGTGCTTTTGAGCTTTGGAAGGAATTAGGGAAGAGATATAGAGAGTGTAATGGTCCTCTTTTGTATCAGTTACAGAGAGAAATTAATACAATCACATAAGGAAATATGTCTGTTGTTAGATACTTTACAAGATTGAAGAAGCTTTAGGATGAGTTAAGTTGTTTGTTACTGATGCCAAAGTGTTCATGTAATCAATGTACAAGTGGAACTGGAAAGAACATGGAGGAGATAAATTCATGTCATAAGATGATACAATTTTTAATGGGATTAAATGAAAGTTACGACTAGGTTAAGAATCATGTTTTGTTGATGGATCCATTACCAAGAATTGACAAAGCATATTCAATTATTCTGACAGTGGAGAGATAGAAGGAAATTCATATGGCTATAACTGAACCCAAAAATAATAGTTCCATGTTCGCTAGAGGACAAATGAACAAGACCGATAAAAGGAGGGAAAGGGAATTATACATGAAGGGATATAATAGAAAATTTTAAATTAAAGTGTGATTTTTGTAAAATGACAGGACATACTAAAGATAGTTGTTTCAAAATCTATGGCTATCTAGATTGGTATAAGGAGTTAAAAGATCAAAAATAGAAAACATTAAAGAAAAATATGGTAAGTATGGTAGAAATAGGAAAAATAGAAGAACTGCATACGGAGTCAATTCATAACAGTACAAATGATTGGCCGATGAACATTTCTAGCTTGATTCATAAAAAGATTCATGAAAGGAAAAACAACGTCTAACGCAAATAGAGGAAACAATGTGAATTTTGCACATTTTGAAGAATTTGTAGGTCAATTACATGCCATTCTTTTAGTTCCCTTGAATTAATTGGAAACAACTCTTGGATAATAGACACTGGAGTTTCAAATTACATTTGTATGGGTGTAAAAATATGAAAACCATCAACCCAATCATTCAGCCAACCCCAATTTATCTACCAGATGGGATTGTTAAGTTTGTTCATCATATTGGTGATTTACACTTAATAGATAAACTTACCTTAGCCAAAGCTTTACATGTACCCTTTTTTCATTTTAACTTGTTATCTGTTAAAAAGTTAATAACCAAAACATATATCAAATTCATCTTTTATCCCTTTTGTTGTCTTCTATAGGACCTAAAGACTAATAACATACTAGCTGTTGGAAGAACAATAGGCAAATTATACATACTCGATCATTCTTCTTTTGATCAACATATCATAAATTCTCTCGCTACAAAACCCAGCTATTTTTCTTGTTCCTTTGTCAATCAAGTTTCAATAGTGTATGGAGTAGTGTGGCACAATAAACTTGGACATATTTCAAACATTGTACCCACTCACATTTGTTCCATGAATAAGATTCATTTTGAATACCCAGATATCTGTAATATTTGTCCTATGGCAAAAATGCAACGACATTCTTTTCCCAATAGTGATACACAAACAACCAAATGTTTTGAACTCATTTATGTGGATTTATAGGGTCCTTATCATACTTAAAACATCAGTGGTTCCAACTTTTTCTAAGCAGATGTACATGGACATTTATGCTAAAATACAAATCTTAAGTGCCTTCCATTCTTCAATCTTTCTTTCAAATGACCTAAACTCAATTCAATCTCAAAGTACAAACTGTCCGAAGTGATAATGGTTTAGAGTTTTTGAATCAAGATTATTTATTTCTATTCACCAATAATGGAGTTATTCATCAATGATCTTGTGTTCATACCCCTTAATAGAATGGGGTGGTAGAAAGAAAGCATAAACATTTGCTATAAGTATCAAAGTTATATAAAAAACTTTGATGTTTTAATCCAAATTGCAAAGTAAGTTTTGGGGAGATTCTATACTTTCTGCCGTTTTTCTAATCAACCGTTTACCATTTATTAGAATTTCTTGGAAAACCCTATATGAAATTCTTCTCCATAAACCACCATCTTATGATCACCTTATAAGTTTTATATGCCTTTCTTTTGCAACAAACACCAACCCTCCAAAACGAACAAGCGCATATAAATGTGTTTTATTAGATATAGTCATGGATAAAAAGCATATAAACTTTATGATATCCAAAACCATAAAGTTCTTGTCTCTAGAGATGTTCAATTTCATGAACATATTTTTTCTTATCATAAGTTACAAGAACTTTCAGACTCTACTCCTTTACCTAAATGTTTTGATTTCCTTGGCTCTCATATTCCTGATCCTTATGTTCATTCCACTGATTTTCCACCACCTATTACTTCTTTGCCTCTTTCGGATAAACCTCCATCAGTAAATGAATCACTAATAATGATCTAAGAACAATCACATTTACGGATAAGTGACAAAGCTAAAAAACACTTGCATGGTTGAGCTGTTCCTTCATCCATTACATGCAAAAACCTTACAATAATTACATTTCCTTATTGTCACTCACCTGTTCTTTCTACATTATACATATCTTTTTTAGTTGTGCAATGTTTAATCTTCAAAAGTCATTTTCTTTTAATCAAGCTAGACTAAAAAAGGAATTGATTGATGCCATGAATGTGGAGTTAAAGGCACTTGAGGACAACAAGACATGGGAGTTGACATAGTTACTACCAGGTAAAAAGGTCATCGGTTCAAAGTGGGTACATAAAATAAAACTCAAACCAGATGGCATAATTGACAGATACAAAGCTAGGTTAGTAGCTAAGGGATTTAATCAAATTGAAGGAGTTCATTTTGTTACAGCTTCTCACCAGTTACAAAGGTAGTCATTGTCTGATTGTGTTTGGCAATTGTAGCAGCTCACTCATGGCTACTTCATCAACTAGATATAAATAATGCCTTTATTCATGGATATCTGGATGAAGAATTATACATGGTTCCTCCTGAAGGGTATCCTAAAGCTAAAAAACATAAGTTTGTAAATTGCTTCGATCCTTATATGGCCTGAAACAAGAATCACGACGATGCAATCATGAGCTTACGACAAAATTGAAAACTATTGGGTTCATTCAATCTTCTAATGGTCATTTTTTATTTATCAAGAAAACCAAATCTTATTTCATCAGCCTAATTGTATATGTTGATGATGTTCTTCTCACACACTCTTCTGAATTGGAGATATAAAAGGTGAAATAATTTTTGCATGATCAATTTACTAGCAAGGATTTCGGTCATGCCAAATATTTGTTAGGATTGGAGATAGTCAGATCTACAGAAGGATTTCTATCAATCAATGTAAATATACTTAGGATATTCTCGATGATGTTGATTTATTGGGTTCTAAGTCTGTATCTACATCATTACCAAATGGGTATAAATTTAGTGCCGACAGTGGTGAATTATTAACTAATCCCAAGTCCTATAGATAATTGGTGGGCAGATTGTTATATTTGCAATTTTCTTGTCTCCAGATCTTTCCTATACAGTTCAACAACTTAGTCAGTTTGTTCAAGCTCCTCGATCATCACATTGGAATGCAGCTATGCATGTATTACATTATACTAAAGTTTCTCCTTCAAAGGGGATGCTTATCTCTTCTGGCAACTCTTTTCAAGTTGAAGCCTTTTATGATGTTGGTTGGGCCTTATGACTTAATACTATATGTTCTCTCACTAGTTTCTGCATTTTTCTTGGTGGTTCCCTGATCTCATGGAAAACTAAGAAACAAACTACTATTTCTCGTTCCTCGACAGAAGCGAGATATCGAAGCATGGGTGCCGCAGTTTGTGAGTTGAAGTGGGTTCTTTATTTGTTGCAAGATTTGCAGATTTTAGTTACGCTACCAGTTTCTTTATGGTGTGATAATCAAGTTGCCATCCATATCACTTCAAATCCTATTTTTCATGAACATACTAAGCATTTGGAAATTGATTGTCATCTTGTCCGTGCAAAATACAAATAGGAGTTGATTATTCCACAACATCTTCCTTTTAGATTTTAGGATGCAAATTTGCTTACTAAATCTTTAGCTGCTCCTCTATTTCAGCAGTTTCTGTCTAAGTTGGACTTGTGTGATATATGTCAAACTCCAACTTGAGAGGGGATGAACAAATAAATATATACTAATATATTTATTCTTTTCACGTGTAAAAGAGTTAGTTGTGTAGTAGTTATTTAGTTAGTCAGTTATTGGACTGAGTTCGTATAAAAACAGTGCTCAGCTGCAGTTATTGAGTATGAGTAAATGAACTAATTTTCTAATATCGATTTGTTCAGACCTTGATTGCTTTTATGATACTGAAAACTTTTCTCATCACATTTGTTTGTAAAATGATTTTAGTTGATGCAACAAAACAATTAGATCTTTGCTCTTTGTAGCAAAAAAGAAAAGTGTTTAAACATATTCAATCATGAAATATATTTAACTATCTTACTTATTTATAGTTTTTAATTTAAAAGAATTACTGCTAACTTGAGATTCAACATTTTAATAGTTACATACCTATTGTTCACTTTTCATTAATTAGGAGGTCAGCGATATCTTCATCAAGTTAGGATGCATTGGGAAAATTATCGATGATGATGATCCTTAACGTTTATTAGTATTTTTATTAAAAGAGTTTAATTAGGATAAAGTCATATTATTTAGGTTCAATCATGTTTTTTAAAGTTTAATTGGGGTTTATTAAACTTAAATAGAATTAAGAAAATTATACTAAAACTAATTTTAATTTAATTATACATGTGAAACTTGTTTTTTCATGTGGTATAGTGAGATCCACATGTCTAATAAAAACAATAAACTTATGATACATCATCACTAACGTGGGATGTAATGGATGGAGATATATCTTTGCCAAAATTTCTATCCACTCAAAGTTGAAACTAAATATTAAACATTATGATTTATTTTGAATACTTTGAAACGTTATAATCTAACCTATATTTTACTAAAAACGACAATATTAAATTTACAATTTTTTGCCATTCTTTCATAATAAATGAAGTTTTAATTTGTTATATGTCCTTTTTCTGGTAAATTACAAGGCACATGAAGGTATATATGTAGCTTTCTACTAATTTATAACTCCTCACCTTTTTAATTTGAGTGAAAGTTTCACTTAGGAGTTACCAATTGTTCCCTAATTGAGTTGGCATGGAACTTTTACCTGAATAAAGTTAATCCATCCAAAAATATATGTAGCACAATATATCAAACAACAATCTTGGGTTGATATCACATCCATTTTTAACCAAAGTTAAAAAATAAAACCGTCATGTAATTAAAAGTATTATAAATTCTTTCAATATGTATGTAATTTGATAGTAGTTTCAAAAATTTAAAACAAGATTTGATAAAGAGAAGAGGAGAGAAATGCCATTTCATATTAAATGTCATTTGAATGTATAATGCCTTTTACTGTATGAAAGACAATAAGAATAATAAAATATAGATTGTAAATAGATGATTAACTATTCAAGGCATTAATCACAAGAAATTTGTATTAATGGAGGTCGGTCAATTCATATTCATAAACATTAGCTTGTGGCTATTACATGTTTTGATTGAAAAAGAGTGACATGAATATGATTATGAACACTATGCTAACATATGCAGCATCTATTTAAGAAACCTTTCATAATAACACTTAAAATGTTAGATCATTGGATTCAATCTTTTACAACTTTATACTCATATATTAAGCTTGAATTCCCACTGAAAATGTCTGCAAGAATTACATAAAATTTGATTTTGGAAAGAAGCCACAGAAAGCTTATTTGAAAATGCACTATATGAGCACTTAAGACTTGTTCAACTTCAGTGCCATTTCAGTCAATGGTTTGGCATCCAAATCTCACTGGATTTTCACGATTCTTGGATCAATATGTTCCTTTGTTAATCTTCTATAAGATGAGATGAAGAATTCCAGAATTTAGACTCAGTATTTTCCTCAAATCTAAGAGAACCCGAACAAGATTAGAATTAACCCTAGTTTTGACCTCCATGGCTTTCAAATAAAAATTCTCCCAGATTCTTCATCTCCACAGCTTGATTAACCACTCATTACAAAGCTTACATAATAACCTACACAATGAAGAAAACCTCAATTAAATCCAATAACCACAGCTCAAGTTATATCCAAATCAATTGACCTAAAAAACACACCCAAACGACATGTTCCACCCATCCACATCTGCCTCACCCCTATTGCTCTACCGTAGATAATGCCCTCATCCAATGGCCAGTATTTAAACTTCATAGAGCCAGCGATCCGCGTGAGAGCCCTCTCAACCAATCACGAATCAACTTTCGGATACCCCCTCGTAAACTCTTGACTATATAAACGTTGAGCCTTTTAACTCATTTCCACACCCAAACAAATCTTATCAGCTTACATTCTGATCTCAAGATCCAAATCCCTTATTCTTTTTTCGATATCAATTTCATTCCTCAATCGTGACCCTAACCCTAATCGTCAACTTTTCTTCATTTCCTTGATAATGGCCACCGAGGATCCAATTGTGGCGGTCGAAGCCAATCCGGAGCCAGTCGAAGAGAAGCCGGCCAATGACAAGCCGTCGACCAAGGCCGGAAAAGCCAAGAAAACCCCCAAGGAACCTAAAGCCAAGAAAGAAGCTGCCCCTAAGAAGCTACGTGGCCGTAGTGCACCTTCTCATCCTACCTACGAAGAGGTATATCTCTTTAAACTATTTACTATAGATTATGGCACTGTTTGGTTTTGATTTGATTGATCGGGTTTGCTGTGTTGTTGCAGATGATCAAGGATGCGATTGTCACTTTGAAGGAGAAGACTGGATCGAGTCAGTACGCGATTACCAAGTTCATCGAAGAGAAGCACCACAAGCATTTACCTCCAACCTTTAAGAAGCTCGTACTCTACCATTTGAAGAAGCTTGTAGCATCTGGAAAGCTAACCAAGGTTAAGGGCTCATTTAAGCTTCCACCGAAGTCGGTGCCCAAGCCGGCTGCTGCTGCTGCTCCGGCCAAGCCGAAGAAGAAACCTACCACCACGGCGAAGCCTAAGCCTAAGCCTAAGGCCGCTGTCAAGAAGAAAGAGGCCAAGTCGACGAAGACAACTGTTAAAGCCCCGAGCAAGAGCTCTAAAGCAGTTGCAAAGCCTAAGGCTGCTGCAAAGCCGAAACCTGCTGCTAAACCAAAACCAAAGGCTGCTCCGGCGAAGCCTAAGGCAGCAGCTAAGTCCAAGGCAGCTCCGGCGAAGCCGAAGGCCAAGGAGAGACCTGCCAAGGCTGCGAGGACGTCGACGAGGACTTCTCCGGGGAAGAAGGCGCCGGCGCCAAAGACAACTCCGAGAAAGGGTGTAGCAAAGAAAGCTCCGGCGAAGAGCGTGAAGCCTAAGAGCGTAAAGTCGCCAGCGAAGAAGGCAACGGCTAAGAAGGGAAAGAAATGATGAAAGCGAGGAAGACAAATTAGGGAGTTTTCAGGATAGTTTTGTAAATTCAGTTGTCTTTAGCGAGTTGCTGGGTGCATGTGAGCCCATTAGGGGAAAAACATGAAATGAGATCTGATTTGTTTTTTCTTTTTCAAGTTCTAAATTTTAATATATATGTAGCGTTTCTTGAAACGTTGGGGATTTGATACATCATTATTAATAGTTGCTTCCATGAATTAATGCCTGCTTTTCCCGATTTGTTTGTGCATCTTTGTAACCGAACGACGGAATTATGCAGCCTGAAAATAATCCAAAAAACAAAATGACTCAAAGGGGCCTTCATATAAGAGGCAAGTGTTCCTTAGTCCTAACACTAACTTTGCAAGGGTTTTCAGGTTATCCTTCTTTACCCAGTAATTTTGTCTTCTTTTTAAAATATTATGTATTGATGGCAGATTTGGTTTTATAAGGGAGCCCTGTGTTTATGTGATGCTGTTTTCGTTTGATTTTCATCAATCACAGACGCTCGCCCTTTGGCTCTTTGCTTTATTACGTTAGACAACTATCTTTTCAAAGATTTCAAACTCTCTCTACCACATCTGCCTTTCTTCTTTGTTTTTTGAAAGCTTGACTCAATTTAGCAGCTTTCTTGTTGCTAATGGAAGAATAGGAGCTGTTGGGACTTCGAAAGGGCATTAGGTGCAGTTTTTATTTTACCGCCGAAGTAGGTTTGGGTCCTAACCTAACTTAGGTCCTGTGCTGACAATTTCTGATTTTGGTTCAAATTCTCGCATAATATCGTTGCTCTTGTTTGCAGCATCAATTATAAGCTTCTTGGGATATATGCTGTTTAATCCCTTCCTATAATAATATATTTCCTGTGAATTTTAAACAGAGTTTTAAGACTTTTCTCTTTACTAGGAAAACGTTTTAGGAGTCGAGATAGTGCTGGTGCGCGCTGAGATAGTGCTCAAGATGTCCGCCATAGATGACTGATGAAACAGATTCTTTCATGGCGGATCGAACTTGTAGATTTCCAAGACCTCACAGCATCCTGGTTAATGTGCTGGGATGCCCGCGGAATTTAAATTGGAAGCAAGCATTTGGGATTCTACATTCTTGTCATCATGAATGGTATGTACACTGCTCTGTGTCATTTTCTTTTCATTTAAAACTTGAGTCAACCTGGCTGAGCATTGGGATTTTGTTTCTCATGATAGCCTGGCAGTGATTCGAACTAGCACTAATTCTTTATGTTCATAGATAGGTTACTAGCTCTAGAGCCAACCACAAATTGTGGATATATCTGTATTGTGTTCTATCAGAATTTAGGGTTTCAAGGTTCTTCTTTATTTACACTTAATAGGATATATATACACAAAGAGTACAACATAGATTAGGAAACAAATCTCCTAATCCCACTGAACTAGGAAGCTAACCATACCTGAGGATCCCTTATCTTTAGGGATCCTAATTCATATCCTATATCTGATATTTATCTCCTATATTTGATATTTATCTAATACAGTATCTATACTTACTAGAACAGATTCTCACATGTTCCATAAAATTATTTCTTGAAAGCTAGGTTAATGAGAATGCTTACCTTATGCCTTTACTGACATTTAGTTATATGGATATCAGGAAGGATAATTGATTGCATTTCTCCAAGTGATGCTTCCTCACTCTGAGTAGTATGTTTCTCTAGAATCTTCAAATATTGTCCTAAGTTGGGAAAATAAACAAAGATTTATGCACTATCACAGGAAACATTGCATAATGTTCTTAATTATGGGAAATTTTACATTTCAATTACAAAGAATGACGGAAGTTGCAAGATAATGCGGCCTCATGCATGTTAAGTGGAATGGAAAGATGCAACTAATCATTTGGCCAATCTTGCGTGTCAGTTTTGGGAGTTTGGAAGTCGATTGATATGTGGAGAGATTATCTCTCCCAACCCAAATGTTTGGAACATTCTGTTCGTTGATTTCTGTGAGTTGCAACCTGTGCAAGTGGCTCTTTGTAAATTTTCCAGTTTGCAGTTCATTCCTTTTTGGTACCCTTTACTTTTTGGTGAGAGACATGATTTATGTTCTCATGACATATTTAGCTTTCCTTTTAAAAAACGACAAATGTTATACGGGGAGATTACCTAGTTAGCAGCTAATAGTTACTTATTTTGAAAATTATCATGCATTCTTGTTATTTTTAGTTGGCTTTGGTTAGTTTCTTCTAAAACCCTGACACTTGTAAATAGAATTTTAGACTAGCATTTATATGTTAACGTCAAAAATATAAGTGGATGTTATAGTAATAATAGCAATTGACGTGGTTTGGAAAGTTAATTTGATCTATACTGATATTTGGCAGCTCATTTTTAATCCATTACTCTGGGAATTTTCCTTTTTGGTTAATGAACTAACGATTCACTTTCTATTTATTAAACCATTAAATAGAGCTCGAAGGTATCTTGATCTTGGATGATTTTTTGTGGTTTCAATGATATCGAGTTAAAACACTAGGAGTGTGCTGCACATTTTAAATTGCCCTGTTATTTTCAAATCTCAGTTAATTCACAAGAGATGGTAAGTAGTAGGAACAACGAATGACAAATGACTTGAAAGATTGAATGTGACTGATATGTGTTGGTCTATTTTGTTCTGTTTTTTCAATCTGTAATTAGAGGCCAAGAGACTGAGGAGAATATTGCCTCTGGTAGATAAAGGAGGCGAGGATTTATGCAACAAAATGGTAATTTTCGTATGTTAAAGTGTTCCAACTGTGAGTGACTGCTCCCTTGTGGGAATACCTGTCCAACTAAACGCAAAACAGATAGAAGAAAAGGTTAGATGCAAGTATGGCGAATCTATTGAGGCACGTGCCAGCTTCAAGGAGAGAAGTGTGTGATGAAATGGTACAGTATTATGAGTTTTGACGAATGGATGCAAAAATAGATGTAGCTGAAGATGACGAAACCATGTGAAATGCTTGGCCATGCTTGTCGAAGTTATAACTCTTGGAAAAGGTACAGAGGCTGCAAAAAATGATTAATTTTGGTAACAACAAGAGTTGGCATTACTCACATATGTCGTCATTCAGATTTGGTATTTTTCTAGCCACCGGTATCGTGAGTTGCTGAGCAGAGCTGCAGAGGTATCTTTCACATGTAATTAGTGCAATGCATCGTAAATCTGAAAGTTTTAACTGTTTTTTGTAGTTTCTCTCTGGAACAAGGCTAGAATGTATTCACAAGGTAAGAAGCCACTCTCAAATTCGATAGATGTTTTGCCCCATACTTGAATTTCTATTTTGCTATTTATTATGTTATGCTGTCTTTCTTCTTTATTATGCCTCTGGCTTGAATTACCATCATCTTTCTTCATCATTTGTTTTTCCATTTCTGTTATATCATTGGTGTCAAATTTTCAGCGGCTGAACAATCTGGAAAGAATGAAAAAACACAGCTTATCTCAGCCTTTTCTCTAGCCTTTGTCGCATGCTTTGACTTAATCCTCTGCCTTTTTGCCGTAGTTAATGGTAATATGTGGGTCTTTTCCTGCTTATTACTCACTCCCATTTCCTTTCCCTTTTTTAAAGGGAAAAATGACCAACCTGCTTCCTTCCTCTCTTTGCAGCCAACTCCTTCCCTGCTTCTCTCGGCCTTTGCCTCTCTCTTTTTTCAACCTCAAATTTCCAACTCTAATTTGGGTGACCTCCCAACTCTCCTCAGAACTCCATTTCCTTTGGACAATGATCAAGTTCAAGAGGCCATCTATTATCCCTCTACCAAGAAGCCAACATTGAGTTGTGAACTCTAAGGTCCTAGCTTCAGACAATCCTTCTCCAATGATTAACAAGCTTACCTGGTGTGGTATTGTTGGTGACTAGGCTTCTTTTGAAAAGTTTAGGTAGATTCCCCCCACTACAAACAATGGTAAGCTAACAGTTTCTCCCCCCACTGAAATGTTGCAGCAAGAGCCAAAACATGGTCATCCTTATTATTGGAATTTTTTGTGGAAAAAAGGCCAACATTTCCCCGAGTTCAACGCTGTACTGCTACAACCTAGAAAAAGATGGGAACTGAAAACAAATCGATCAACAATGAGGATGTTTTCATTTTTAGATTCAATTGTGAAGGTAGTTTTGACAAAGTTTTGGAAGCAGGGCCTTAGAACATTCAAGGCAAATCCCTTATGCTTCAGAAGTGGAAGTCGGTCAAAACCACGATGAATATCTTATAGCATTCCTCCTTGTGATTAGCTTGCTAGTAATCAACCCACTAAGCCCATCTAGACCTATATTCGTAGGGGTAAGATAGGGAAGGGAACAATTGCCACATAGGCAGGTTGTTAGGAGTTTGTTATAGAAAGAGATTGTGAATTAGAGGGTACATAATATAGAGGGGATCTGTGGAGAGGGAGAGGGCATTCTTTTCATCTTAGAATATAGATACTATATTGGCCTGGAAACTATTTCCAGGAGGTAGTCTACTGCTGTATCTTGCTATTTAAGTAAATAATACAATCTCTATTGCTCTCCTTATCAATTGGTGCTTTCATTGAGAGACTAAGAGGGTAGAGATTTTATACAAACTAGAATGGAGGCTAGAGTATCTGCAGTAGAGGCGTCTCTTAGGAGACTGGAATCATCCCTCTCAGCCTAAAAGGGAATGGTTAAATCACATGACACCACCTTGAAGGACCTACGAACGCAGCTCAGTACTTTGATGGCTAGTGTAGAGATATTGGCCAAATCTCAAAATCTATTACAGTTGGAGTTGAGAGATGGGTTTTAGATATTGTTGGCAAAAAACTCGCAGAAACAAAATGTGAGTGAAGGAGAGGGACTACCGGTGTTTACCCACCATGCGCACGCATCTTCTTCAGCTGGGAACGATAGACCTGTGCATCCCGCATCAAACTCTGAAGGTAGTGACAGACCCATAAGTGGCCCGCAGGGGTTCGGTAACCGTCGACAAGATTTCAGCCTAACCATCTCTTTTGTATCACTTCTAGTTGCCACAATGTCATTGATAGAACTCTAGTCTTAGAATACTAGAGTTTTACTGTATTATTGCAATATAGCTGTAATGTATATATCACTACAGTATAGAAATATAGTGTTTCCCCCTAACTAGAGCAGAATTGCTCCTCAGAAGGTATGAATATCCTTCTGTCACAAACTTCTCTAACTTTTTTGCCCACCTTCCTCCCTTCTCTCTCTCCCTTTATAAACCCCCCTCTCCAGGTACATTCTATTATGCCTAACTAATTTGCCACATCAGCTGATAACTAACTTCCCCCTGGCCCATTGCTCTTCCTTCTGGAATAAATCACTCTCTCTGCCCTGTAGATCCTATCATTGCCCCCTCCTGGAAGAGCAGCCTTGTCCTCAAGGCTGGAGTGAGGAAAATGACTCCAGTTCACATACTCATCTTCCCATGTAACTTGTGCCACTGTCTGGCCCTTCCCTTTGACTAACCATTGCTGTGTTGAGTCTCCAAATGTAGTTACTGTTCTGCTGGCCAGCACACTTTCAGGTTCCGAAAAATTATTCAACACCTGGTTCAACTCCCCTTCCTCTTTTCTGGTAAGTTGAATTTGTTGCTTCTCCCTTATAGCTATTTCTTTAGCCGATAGGAAACTCCCAACCAAAATAGCAAGGAGACCCTGCCAACACATTGAATCTTCGTGGTACCCACTACCTCTCTTCTGTGTGATTTGAAGTCCTGCATTGCCACAAAGTTGTACCTTTTGTCCCTCATGTTGGAATTGCATGGTCATCTTCTTCCAATCCACCATGACCTTTCCTAATGTTTGTAACCAAGCAACCCCTAAGATCACATCCATTCCTTCTAAATCTAGGACATAAGCATCAATTGTCCAATACTTTTTCCCCACCCGAATAGGGATTTCTAGACACTTCCCTTGAGTAGTTTCCCTATGGCTGGCCCCGCTATCCACTAGAATCATAATCGAAGCTCCTTGTAGCTTCCCTGCCATCCGGATAGTTTTAGTCTCAGGTATTAGTGCTCCATTCACTCCAATTACCCCCATAGTTTGGCATTCCAGAGCTATATCACCCTCCTCCTCAGTTTCTGCTTCCAATGTGATATTTTCTCCATTCTCATTCAAGGTTTTGTTATCATCCAAAATCAATAATCTCAGCTGTTTTTCCGCACACTGATGAAGAGGATTAAACTTCTCCCCACACCTGAAACATAGACCCTTCGCCTTTCGATCCATGAGCTCTTGGTACGAGAGATGACGCAATCCCTTATTCCTCTCTGTCGGTCCCCTCCTATCACCTTCCGATTGTCTGGTGGGTGTCGCCATGGGTGGAGTGACCATTTGGGGCTGTGCATGAGGTTCGGGTTGAGACCCAGCTAGTTCTTGGGTTCTTCCTGCCCCAACGCCGCCCACATACCTCCCACAACTCGTCGGGTTTGGAGGCTCTGTTTCCTTATGGGTCGGGTTGACCCGAAAATTGCCTCTAAAAGGATTCCCTCTGTGTGGAGTCCATACAGGGGCTTGAGAGCTCGAGCCTTCGACACCACCGTACTCCCCATCTACCTCATCTTCCACCGCCCTTGCTATCTTCATCAGTTGGTACCTATTCATAGGTCCAAACGTACGTACTCTCCGTCGAATATCAACTTGCAACCCACTCATGAAGTACCCCATAAATTGCTCCTTCGGTAGTCGACCCACTTGCGAAGAGATGAACTCGAAGGCTTCAATATATTCTTCAACGGTGTCCGTTTGTCATTGATCCGACAACTCCTCAAACGGGTTATCAAATCATCTTCCTCCATAACGATCTACTAGGGCTTTCTTAAATTTTTCCCAGTCCAACTTTTCCATCATCTCCTTCAGAAGGTTGAACCAATGTACGGTTGATCCTTCCATACTTAAAAGTGCTAGTTTAACCTTCATCGGTTCTGATGTATTGTGAACCTCAAAGTAAACTTCTGCCTTAGTAATCCATCCCACCGGATCAGTCCCGTCGAACATTGGTAATTCTACTTTATGTACTGACATCCGGTATTCCTCCATCGTGTCGTAGGAATGCCCCATCGGAGTTGATTGCTGAGGAGGTTGTGTATTTCTTTCACTCGCCAACGTTGGCCCCCTTCCCGCGATATCACTCTCCTATCCCTCTTCTGGTCTCTTGCCCATCATCTTGCTCATTTCTAACAGCAATGCTCGCTACATCTCCCCCATTGCCATTCTCATGGAAGACTGAATATCCTCTACTCCAGCCTCCAAGTTTGCCATTCGGGATTCCAATAATTCTACTCTATCAGACTTCTTGGGTGGCATCAAGGTTTGTTTCTCTAAAAGTTCCGCAAGTTAACTGATTCTTCCCCCGATATTGAGAATATCCGGCAGGTCGGACCAACGATAGAACTCTAGTCTTAGAATACTAGAGTTTTATTGTATTATTGCAATATAACTGTAATGTATATATCATTACAGGATAGAAATATAGTGTTTCTCCCTAAGCAGAGCAGAATTGCTCCTCAGAAGGTGTGAATATCCTTCTGTCACAAACTTCTCTAAATTTTTTGCCTACCTTCCTCCCTTCTCTCTCTCCCTTTATAAACCCCCCTCTCTAGGTACATTCTGTTATGCCTAACTAATTTGCCACATCAGCTGATAACTAACTTCCCCCTGGCCTACTATTCTTCCTTTTGGAATAAATCACTCTCTCTCCCCCGTAGATCTTATCAGTCATCAACATTGACAATGAGAAGCATGATCTTACCTTGGGAATGCTTGATAAGTAAAGTACGATCCACTTGATAACCAAAGGAAATCTTGGCTTGATTGAACTTTTCAAACCATGCTCTGGGTGATTGCTTCAGTCCATACAAGGCCTATTTTGGCCTACAAACCTTCCTTTGTGTCTTCTCATCCTCAAAGTAGGAGGAATCTCCATATACACTTCGTCATCTAGATCCCCCATGAAGGAATGCATTTTAAACATCAAATTGTTGTAAGTCCCAATCCAAGTTAGGTGCGCAAGAGAGTAGAATTCTTATTGCATTCATCTTAGCAACAGAAGCAACCCCCATGAAGGAATGCATTTTTAACATCAAACTATTGTAAGTCCCAATCCAAGTTAGCTGCACAAGAGGGTAGAATTCTTATTGTATTCATCTTAGCAATAGAAGCAAAGGTTTCTTGATAGTCCACTCCATAGGTTTGAGTAAAGTCCCTAGCTACGAATCTAGCTATGACAAAATTGGCATATAATAGTTCTATAAATAGGTCAACTGGTAAGAGTCCTTTTGAGATAGTCTCGGGAGTCCAACTAAGGAAGTCTATTGATTTAGTTCCTTTACCACAAACAAAACGAGTTAGTGTTGAAGCTGAAGATTTTGCACAACACATGAGAGACATTTTTAATGAGATATGACGAAAGATAACAACCATCAATTTGTCTTATGAAGAACACGTTGATCAACATCATCTATTGGTGTAATTTAATAAAGGGAATATGGTGATGGTTAGGATTTGTCCATAGCATTTTTTAAAAGGGAAATATAAGAAATTTCATTCACAAAATGTTGGACCTTATAAGATCATCAAGAAGATAAGTGTTAATGCTTATGTTTTGGAATTATCAAGTGATTTATGGGAATTAGTCCTATCTTTAATGTTGCACACTTAAATATTTATCATGAATATGATGATTTGCAATTTCCTACTATAGCTGTGAGAATTTTCTACCATTCCCAATCTTAAAGAGGAGATAGAGAATGTTTTTGATGAACAAATTGTAGCTACAAGAGATGGAGGATATTGACAATTTTTTGTCAAGTAGAAAGAAGGACCAATTTCTAACAGTACTTAGATTTTAGAATATGAATTTCAGAAGTTGAATCCGGACTTATATGATTAGTATTTATCACATTCTATGTCAAAGACGACTTCAGACAAGCTAGGGAGAATTGATAGAAAATTACTTAAAGTCTATAAAAGAAATAAAAGAGGAAAAATTAGTCAACCACAAACTTTAATTTGGTAGGACGAGGATTGAGAATTGAGTTAACATCAATGATAAAAGCTAAAATTTAGATTATATTAGGATTTCTTATTAGATAAGAAGTAGTAGTAAGTTAAATATCTTATTCTATTATACATATGTTATCCTAGTTGTTTACGACTTATAAAATTTTTATTAGAATAGGATTTAAATTTGTTAGGAGCTCTTTCCTACTAGAATAAGGGTTCTAAAATCTTCTCTATAAATATGGGTATATTCCATCCTTCAATGACAAACAATTTGAAATTTTTTTTATAAACTTGAGTTTTTAACTAGAAGATGTGATGCTTTCTTTTAAGAGTGATTCTTAAAATCTAGGAGTGATTCCTAGTTTTATACTCTCCATTGTTTGTGTTCTTTACTAAATTCCAGCAAACCTAACATAAATTCTATTCATGTTAAACCTAAATTCCAACCATATTAAACCCTGAAATTTTAACCCTAAATTTTCAGCAATTAAACTCTAAAACTTCATTTATACCGAACTGAAATTTTAGTATTCCTAGTAAAAATCCAGCCCTAAAAATTGATATTCCACCAACTTAATATCATTCAATTGTCCTAATTTTATGATTATTAGCTACTAGTTAATACTTCTATTTGTTCCACATTAGTGACATTTGTCTAGGATGTACCCTATTATTCCTAACTTTATCTTTAGGAGGGGTCTATATTTAAGGAAGAAAAGGAAAGAGAAAATAGCCTAGAAAATTTGTTTGACATCTCTGTTTCACCGTCGACATCTCTACCATCATCCAATCCCAAGGTTGAATCATATAAGTCAAATAGGGAATCTACTCCTATTGAGTCTATATGACGAATGATAAATTTGATACAAATATTAATATTAATAAAAGATGATTTGGGATGGTGTATTTAAGCAGGTTAGCTGACGGTCCTCATCCAAAGACAGTCCAAGAATTTGCTTTGAATCATCCACCAAAAAATGAGATAAGTGAGATATTTGAACCCATGTAACTGAAATGTCTAGTGAAACTAAGACCCAAGATGATGATAGTGAGTTACCTCTTGATTTGAGAAAAAGAGCTCTAGTATGTACCACATAGCCTTTGTATCCATTATCCCACACCGTGTCTTTCTATAGATTCTTATTCTCCTACAAAACCGTCCTTAGTAGCCTAAATACTATTCCTATACCTAAGACTTTATTTGATGCATTATCAAAAGAAAAATGGAGGAAAGCAATAAGAGTTGAGATGGGTGCATTAGAAAAAAAATAAAATCTAGAATATAGTAGAATTGTCGAAGGGAAAAAAACCAATGGGATGTAAATGGGTTTTTAGCTTGAAGTATAAGGCTGACGGATCTTTAAAGAGGTATAGGGCGAGACTAGTGGCTAAATGATACACTTAGACATATAGATTGGATTACACTGAGACCTTTACCCCTAATGCAAAGATGAACACAATTTTATCCTTAATAGCTAACTTTGATTGGCAATTGCAAAAATTTGATGTAAAAAACACATTTCTTTATGATGCTTCGGAAGAAGAAATATATATGAATATTCCTCCTAAATTCGATGATAATATAGTAGATAATAAATATTGCAAGTTAACAAAGACTCTTTATAGTTTGAAGCAATCACCAAAGGCATGGTTTGGTAGATTTGCTAAAGTAATGATAGCTATGGGATACGTACAATGCCAAGGTGATTATACATTATTTATTAAACATTTAAATTCAAGGGGAGTTATAACATTGTTAGTTTATGTTGATGATATTATTGTGACTGACAATCATAAAAAGGAGAGACAATCTTTGAGGGAATGTTTGATTCAAGAGTTTGAAATTAAGGAGTTAGAGAGTTTGAAATATTTTCTTGGGATTGAAGTAGCTCATTCCAAATAAGGGATCAACCCTTCACAACAAAAATATGTAATTGATCTCCTAAAAGAAACCGGAAGACTAGCTTGTAAAGCAACACTAACTCCTATAGATCCCAACTATAAACTTGGTGAAGTTAAAGAAGATTCTTCTGTTGATCGGGAGATGTAACATCGTTTAATTAAAAAACTCATTTATCTATCACATACAAGGATATAGCATTACTCGATTAGTATAATAAACTATTTTATGCATGATCCTCGTGAATTTCATCTTTAGGTTGCTTATAGAATTCTAGTCTATTT
Source organism: Erythroxylum incrassatum (assembly GCA_026546855.1). Lineage (NCBI taxonomy): Eukaryota > Viridiplantae > Streptophyta > Magnoliopsida > Malpighiales > Erythroxylaceae > Erythroxylum > Erythroxylum incrassatum. The sequence continues at coordinate 13,766,485 of JANVCL010000009.1, forward strand.
GAAAGGAAGCCCAAGGAAAGGAATTCTTTTTAGAAGAAATAACAAGTTAACGCTTGAAGTGTATATTGATGCAGATTATGCAAAGTTTTTTTTCGAAAATTAGTAGATTTCATTATAAGAAAATATATAAAATCTAGAGGACAAAACTAGTATAATCTATAGAATCTAGATTAAACAGAATTATGGTTCCTAGTAATCATCTACATCTTGAGATTGAGGGAACTTGCGAGACCACTTAGTCCAGTATTACTCCAATCCCCATTTGCTCTTCATGTTACTTGTCAGATTTGTAGCTATTTCTCTGGCTAACATGGCCAATCTGCAATGTAAGAAGATTGCTTGAAAATCCATCTCACTGCTTCTACTTTCTTGTTTGAATACTCTGCAATTGCGCTCTTTCCATATGCAGTACACCAAGGCTGCCCAACTTAACTTGATAGCTTTAAGATCAGTCACATTATGCACTCTAATTTCTCCCAGCCAATCAATAGTTTCACTCCAAGAATTCGTTGGTTGGACCACGTTGAGTATATTTTGCAACCGATTCTAGACTTGTTTGGTATACCTGCGTCTAATCATGAGTAATCTTACCACTTATTGGATCAATCATTTATCCATTCCCAAAATATCCTTAAGGAAATCGACAGGAGGCTTAGGGATTTCCTATGGAACGGCTTAAACCAAGGCAGAAGCAAAGCGAAGATCAGTTGGGACAAAATTTGTAGACCTAAGCAACGGGGGGATTGGGTATTCATTTTGCAAGGATGAATCATAGGGTGAGTGGGGGGCAGAATTTATGGTGGTTATGCTACAAAAAGGAGGATTTATGGGTGAAATGGATACATAATGTATTCATTAAGCACAAGAGTATTTGGATACTATAGTCAAGGTAGAATATGTCAAGCACTCCTAAAGAAATTCTCGAAACCAGACAATGGATGTAGGTTAGGTGTTCCATAGGATTGGGAATGGAGAAAGTACATCTTTTTGGTATGATAATTGCCGCTGTAAAGGTCTTTTATATAAGGTGGAGGAGGTACAGGGCTTAAAATTGGTGGTGAATCCAACTACCAAAGTAAGTATGCTTATTTGCAATAATCAGTGGATATGGCCCTTCCACAATAGTAGGAGTGTCAGTCTCATCATGAAAGAGTTGCCTCAATGTCAAGAAGGAGAGCAGGATGAAATTCAGTGGCTAGTAGATAACTCAAGGAAGTTCAACACAAAAGCCTGCAAAACATTG
>JANVCL010000009.1:13778272-13801385 GCA_026546855.1 Erythroxylum incrassatum
TTCCTAGTTTGTTTCTACGAGTATAAGTGTTGATGGGCCTAGCTAGTATGGGCTGGGGAGAGGGTGGATTGTTATCAATTCCCTCCTCCTCAACAGATCCCTTGTCCTCAAGGGGAAAGAAAGTGAGTTGTCTCTTGATGAAGTCTGAATTCCTCCAGGTAGTTTCCTCACGATTGATCATTTGTTGTAGAGCGTATGGAATAGGGTCCTTCGTAATAATAATTCCTTGCAGAGTAAATTCTGCACCCATATGGTCAAAGGACATAAACATTCTCTTCCAATCTACCTCGACCACCCCTAGCGTCTCCAGCCATGCGACACCTAATATCAGATCAGGTCCCCCAGTGTTGAACACATAAGCATCTATGCTAAATTCTGCTCCGTTCATTTCTAGCTGCATTTCTTTACAAATACCTTGTGAGAAAGATCGGTGCCCATTACCCAGTCTAACTCCAAAGGTTCGAGTATGAGTAGTAGGAATTCTCATGGCCTCAACCAATTGACTCGACACAAAATTATGACTAGCTCCACCATCTATTATAATTAAAATAGGCACTTCCTTAAGCTTTCCCATTATAGCCATTGATCTCATCGGTGAGGAATTTTCCATTCCCATTTCTTTGTACTCCATCAAATTACAAACCAACTCCCAATCCTCCGGAGGCTCTTTTGCCTTCATCGCTGCAATGTCTCCTACTGTTTCATCTTCTACATGTCCCTCCCAAACAATCAGCTTGAACTCTTTGTCTGGGCATTGATGTAGTGGACCATAGGTTTGACCACTTTTAAAGCATAACCCCTTTGCTCTTCTCTCCATTAATTGCTCATAAGACAAATTCCGGGTTGCCTTCCACCTTGAACCATTTTGTCGATTATCAGCAATCATCACATTTCGGGGCCTGTTGGGTAACTCTTTCTCCTCCCCTTTCACGATGGCAGATGTATTTTTTGCTTGACCCAGGCGTTGAGGGTTGGACATGCCAATCCGAGACGCATTTCCAGTGGTGGAGGCCCCGAATTTGTATTTTGTTTCACTGGGTCGGAGTACTCCTTCACTGATCAACCGGGTGCAGGTTGGTGGGTCATGGGTCCTGACCCGGTTTCTTATTTCTTCACGCAGTCCTCCCAAAAAGCAGCTCATGAACCACTCTTTGGGTAAATGAGTGATTTGTGAAGTCACTCTCTCATACTCTTCGATATACTCATCCACTGACTTATTTTGAACTAATGATTTCAGCTGCTCTATCGGATTTCCCTCATCTTTTTCCCCGTATCTATCGAACAAGGATCGCTTGAAGCGTTCCCAACTCATACATGGGTCCAACTCTCGTAAAGTCTTGAACCAGTATAACATCGAACCCTCCATACAAATCTGAACCATGGGTAGACGAAGCTCAGTAGGGATTTCATGAATCTTAAAGTAGGATTCAACCCTCATGACCCATGCGAATGGGTCGTCCCCATGGAAAGTTGGGAGGTTGACCCTACAAGCTATATTCCGATATTCTTCCCACACATGGGTCGTCGCTGCCAATGACACGTGGTCCCCCTATCGGTGTTGCCCAGACCCTTGCGGACCAATAGCGTGGTGCCTGGTTCCTTGCGATCCACTGGCGGTTCTGTCGTTGCCGGCGGTAACCGAAGAGAGTTGCGCGGGTTTTTCTCCACCATTAGAAGAGGACGCATGTTGAGTAAATGCCGATGGTTCTTCTTCTTTGCCCATCTTCTGTTTCTGCGAGTTTCTGGCCATCAAGGATTGAAACCCATCCCTCATCTCTGACTGTAGCAGATGTTGCGATTTGGCCAACGTCTCCACGCTGGCCATCAAAGAGCTCAGTTGCGATTGAAGTTCCTTCAAAGTGGTGTCATGTGATTTAATCATGCCCTCTTGTGCTGAGAGAGATGATTCCTGCCTCCTAAGAGATGCCTCCACTGCCGATACTCTAGCCTCCATTCTAGTTTTCATACAATCTCTACCCCTTGGTCTCTCAATGAAAGCACCAATTGTTTGGAATCTCGATAGAGATTGTATAGCTGATAGTATATTGATAGTAAAGTAGGAAATAATAACTGGAGCAAGCTCCCCCTCCTGGACTATCCAGGCCAATTTTCCCTAACAGTGATGATAGTAAAATCGTTATTCCCTCTGTTCTCATTCGACAGCTCTATATTCCCCTCCCTCATTCTCTCTCCATATCAGATTTCTAACAACTTGCCTACATGGCAGTCACTCCCCTCCTTCCTAGATTGTTTCTACGAGTATAAGTGTTGATGGGCCTAGCTAGTATGGGCTGGGGAGAGGGTAGATTGTTATCACCTACCACCATCTATACTGCACTTCTTCCAAGGAGAGACTTAAGTGGAATTAGTAGCACTAGCCTTGGTTGATAGAGATGAGGCTTTACCCTAGCTTCAACACAATTTACTTCGTGCCCAGTCTTCGGTGAAGAAATTTGGAGATGCTCATAAGAGGGAGGTAAAGTACTTGGAAGGAGACATGGTCTATGTTAAGCTAAGGCCACATAGACAGCTCACCATGGCAAGACAAATTTGTCCTAAGTTGTTTGCAAGGTATTATGGCCTTTTTAAAATCATTGGAAAGGTAGGGCAAGCTGCTTACAAATTATAGCTTCCACCTACAACCAAGGTACATTCAGTTTTCCATGTTTTCCAGTTGAAGAGGGCGGTGGGTGATCACCCTATTGAGCAAGATCTTCCTCAAGGGTTAGAGGTGGACATTTCTGAAAGGCTTGAGCCAGAGGCAATCCTGGCTTCACGCATCATCAAGTCCAAAGGTAGAAAGATTCAGCAATGGCTTATCCGATGGAAGACTAAGCTAGCAGAGGAAGCAACTTGGGAGGATATAGATTTCATTAAGGGACAATTCCCTTCTATTCACCTTGAGGGCAAGGTGCCGATTGAGGAGGAGGGAATTGTTAGCACTTCCCTATTAATCAGCCCATACAAACTAAGCCCATGAAAACCTACACTCGTAGGAACAAATCGGGAAAGGGAGGAGAGGCAGCTGCCATGTAGGCAAGTTTGTTAGAAGATAGTTATGGAGAGAGAATGAGGAGATATAGTTGAACACTGAGGATAGGGAGGGGTACGGTTTTTTGTAATCATCGTAAGGTTGGTTTGGGCCTAGTTCTACCAGGAGGGGGGCCTTGCTCCAGCTTGTTTTTCATCTTCTATATGTATCAATAATATAGTCTCTATTGAGGTTCCTATCATATTTGGCTTAGCCGCTAAACTGAACTTGCAATAATTAATTTTGTTGCCACCTGTTGTAAGCTTGTTTCATCCCCTTCGTAGATTCTGAGTTATCATTCCCTTGATGGTAAGTCACCTATTTTAAAGAAGATAGATATTGGTGCTGTATATATGGGTTTCTGTTTATATTGCGTTAACTGAATAATCATAGGTGGAAAGGCTTGACATGTGTGCATGTACCATTATCTAATTTCTAAAGAAATTGTATCATGAAACTTGATTTTGGAGGTGGTTATTACATGATGCAATTATGACTTTGATGCTTAAAAGTTTTTATAATCTCTCTGGAAAATCGTTGTTATCAACATTCTCCACAAGTGCTTCCCACCGGTAAACCTATCTGTTCTCTAATTGTCACAGAGAGAGGCAATTTGTATTGTTTGCCAACTTAAGGACGGGGCAATAGCATGGAGTCAAACGAGATGTGCACAAAGAGGTTTTATTATCATTAGTTTCTAAAAATGTTCACTTGAAATTGTCGATTGGAGCTTGAGATTTGCATTAGAACGTTCAATTTTGTTTGTTGGCCTTGCTAGTTCTTTTTACTTTTCTGGTTTTGGTTCATTTTTCAGAAAGTAGTTACCTTGTCCTGCTTGAGAAATGCCAGAAATAATGGTTTTAAGAAATATTATTGCACTTTCTCATGTCTGATAGTTTACATTGGTTAGCAATTAATTCTCTGCTTCTTTGATCTCTGATGAATTAAGCCTTCGTTGGCATTGGTTGACTCTTGGGTGCAAGAAGTTGCTCATTCATGCTGTTAGGAGAAGCTTTTGACGTGGCACCTCTTCTCCACTGTATACCATTTTCCTTGTAACACTATTGATCATGTTGATCAAGAAGAATAAGTGGGTAAATCCTGCGTAAATCATGTTCTGATCATTCCAAAAAATACATTTATTTACACATAAATCCTGATAGCTTTGTCTTTGATGTTGCTCAAGAAGATAAGAGAATCATCGTCCATAATAAATCCTGGGTGTGTTACTTAATGTTTATTGCAGGACAGATATTCCTGCTTTTGGTTACGTAAATTTTTGTGGAGATGAATTGTCTTGAGGTACTTTCAGCACCTCGACAGTTGTTTAACTTATGTATCTTACTGTAAAGTTATGATTAACTTGTTCGATTGCCTTTAAAAAAAAAAAAAAACTTGTTGGATTGCCTTTCAAAAAAAAAAAATTGTTGGATTGTCCAGTTGAAATTAAAGTTTGTCAGATTCTCTTTTCAATCACTTAAGCAGTTGCAAAATGGGGGATCCCATAATTGTCTTCTATGTTTTGGTTTCTTTAGTTACTGAAACTCTACGTATAGCTCACAGAGAGACAAAAAAGAACAGGTAAGGAGGGTGTACATAGAAGATCGAGCATGGTTTTCTTTACATCCTATGTAAAATGTTCAGTGGTGTCAAACTTTGTTCAGAATTCATTATCACCTTTATCAGCCTCTATCTTTTGGTCCATGGATCCTAAGAAGCTTGGAGTTTCATCTGCCATTGAGTTCTACTTCATATTTTGACCTCTCAACTTTCTGGATAGAATTCTTCAACTCCTTTTGAATGTTTAGCCTTGTTGGTGACAGTACAATATCTTTCCAAATTGAACCAGCTGCACAAGCCGGATTTGGACTCTTGTAAAGTTCATAAATTGACCCTGCTTCCTCGTTCAAGCTACCTACTCTTTTTAAACAGTCTATTTCATCAGGGTCAACCAGCAGAGTTTTGTCTCTCTCCTTCCATCCTATCAACTTCGCAATCAGTATTTTGTTAGTCTCATTGAAACATTTTCAACAACTTCCAAGTACAATATCTTTTCACAGGTCTAGATCTCATACCATGGATATTTCTTCTCAAGTTCTTAGTTCTACGTTAATCTTATTCCTTCATTACATGTTTTTATTAAGAACGTGAAGAGTATGCTAGAGGTTCTGCATTTGAGGTAGCTGAGGAAACTGCAATTATATTCTTTTAATTAGGCTTCAAAACCTGTAAGGTACGTGGATTAAACCTTGCTAAATCTAGTAAAGAATTATTTTGGAAATTAGTTTAGTGGGTTATGTTAATCTATTTCAACTTCAGGTGAAATTGACTACTAAGAGATCTATTAGCAGGATTTAATGTCTACTGAAGCTAGAATAGAAGAACAAAGTTTGAGGAACATATTGTACCTTAGGTGCGCCTTCCAAGGCATTGGTGCAATATAACCTAGCGTTGTCCACCAGTTGGCAGTAGGTCAAAAATGCATTTGCAAATCTCTTGTGGGACTTCAATTGTGACCTCACCCTTACAGCTCTTCTGCACATTATGGCTCTCCTGTAACAATGTCCAAATATTGCAAATCAGGATCTTGGGAAGAAAGAGCTTTCTTGATGTTGTTAACAATTGAAGCTAGACCATTTAGGGTAGTCTTAAAGTCTCTCACTCACCTTATGCCTCTGACCACAGCTAAATAAGCATCACAAACAACCCCAACCAGTTCTATTCTGTATGGTTTTCTCTTTTTGATTCCCTCTTGTTGTGGCTGTTCTTCGTCAATTTGCTCCCAATAGTTCTCACTTATAGTTCCATCATCACCGACCTTGTAACCAGCTCCCATGCGATATTTTCGGCAGTGGACATTTCTGGCCATTGTTATGGTTTGCACAACAAATGGTGCCCAGGAGAGTGTGCCATCCATAATCACATCTCGCCCTTCATTCAATGCTGTCACTAAAAGAGATGATGCTGCATCTGTGGATGATTGATGAAACTGTTTGAAAGTACTTGTGTTAGCATCTTATACTCTTTGCAGACCCTTGAAATTTCAGGAAGGAGACCATATTGAGTAATCGATGAACATCTATATCCATAGGAGACAAATGTGCCATAGGAGAAATTTTTAACTAATAAAGTTAGACAACTTTCCTTGGAAGGACATGTTGTCAGCAAGAAGAAGATGAAACATATTCTTGATTTGGAAGTGAATTCTGTTATCTCTACCTAGAATATGAGCAGTTCATAGAGTTCTTTCAAATATATACATTATTTTGATTATTTAACTTCGCATTTGCTAGCGTATTAGCTATATTGATGCATGGTGCTAGTAGGTTCACTAGCTAAGAAAGACAGTAAAGACCAAAGAACGGTAGAAGAGTCATTTTATCTTACCAGTTCAGCGGTTTGGATCATGTCAACATGTCCTTTTGAGCTAAGGGCTTTGTAGATGACATCTGATTCTTTGAAAGCATCTGCTTCAATAATGACTGCATTTCCTGCTGCTCCTGCCCAGAATGGTCTGTTTCATAATGCATGCAAAACCACAGCAACAAATTGTTAGTTCAAACTAACTTTCCTTTGCATTGCTGATTGTTCCAATAATGGATGTTTAGGAACCATATTCTTACTCTTTGATGATGTCCTTAAGAACAGTACTTTTTCCTGCTCCCATGCCACCTCCCATGAAGAGAAGGACTGGACTTCCGTCACTATGTGCCATTGGTGCCATCACTTCTGTACATCGAGAGTCATCAGTTGATACCAGCCCCATCGCCTTCATTTCTTCCACCAATGTATTGAATACTCTAGCTACCTTCAAGTTGTTTGTTACTCTCTCAAATCTCTGTTCCCTAAATGATAAGCACAAGAACCATGCCTTTTCTCATTACAAATTGTAAGTGGGATATGCTAAGCTAGAAAAGGAAAAGCATAATTAGATATTGAGGGATTAGCTTAGAGATTAGTATTCACTTCAATTGTTATACGAGTGGAATCAAGTTTGTATGAGTATAGATGTTAGTAGTAAAGATGCTTGTTAAAACTGAATGTTCACTCCAATACTTGATGATCACAACAATAGGCACCTAGTCGCTGCCATGACAATGTGCTTGAGCTTCCTTTTAGGCTCTGCATCCGCACTTAAAATCTGACATTGAATGAAAGAATTGCAATGTATAAGCAATTCTGGATACTTTGATGAATAAATCGTCTACAACACGTAAAACCAAGGAAAGAGACTGAAGATTTTGTTCAAGAATATATCTTGATTTATGTACCTGAGAAATCAGCAGATCTGCATGACTCCAATGAAATGCAAAATAACTAAGAATACATCTTTCAAACTCCTCTACAAGCTTTACAAAGAGTGAATCTGCATTAGGTTCCTCAGCAAAGAATGAAAACATATCTTCGCACCCTTCACATTTTTTGATATACTCAGCTGCCAACTTGTTAAGCTGTCGACATTGTCTCTTGTCGACTATTCCCATTTGCCTAGCTACTCTCATGATTAAGCCAGAAAACATGTACGTATTAAGGACAAATTAGTTGTAATGTGATCATGAAAAATCTCACAACGTAAAAAGTATATTATTGAATCAAATAAAAGCGTATTATAAAAAAAAATGCCTCATGCATACTACGATACATTACCTACATAATGAGGGAACCCTTCAAGCTTTTCAGCATGACCTCCTCGGGAGGGTCTTAATCGTGGGATGATCTTTTGATCCCTTACCTTTTTGATACGGTAACGTACTGCTGCTGCTATGATTATACCAAATGGAGAGGCCACAAGGATCTATGTGAAAGTTGGCTTATTGTTAATTACGATCTAAAGAGAGAAAAATTCAGTGAAGAACGGAACAATATACTCAATCTATAAGAGAACAAGGTGATGAGATTTGTTTCTTAATGCTTACCTTTTTGCTTGTTTCAGAACTCCAGGAAGAATTTTCAGATGGATTCAATGTTGGGGACATGGGAGCCAAGTTTGTCATTACTCTTTCTTCGTAGTTGCATGTTATTCGTTATATTTTTTTGGGACTCCAATCCAATAACGACATATGTAGTTAGCTAACTGATTTTTGACCATGTAGTACTTAGATCTCGGTTCCTAGACATGGTATAAATGACCTCACTCCATGGTATTTCAAAGCACGTTGTTACATAATTCCTAAGATGAATTAGAATTTGTCAAGATGGTAGGAAGAGACGTATCACCTGATGTTTGTAAATTCCGTCATTTAGGTCCACTATCAAAGGATGAAAATAACCAATGAACTTGTTACCAGAGTTGTTAGCCCAAAATAACGACTGGAACGTGAGAGCCAAAATGTTGGTGACTAACATAACTTTTGCAGCTCAAAATGTAATATGAATTTGCTTGTATTGACACATTGGAAAAGATAAACAAATACAATTTCAATTCAAGAATTGTAAGTTGAAAATTGTTAAGAAAATAAATTTTATTGATGAATAGCTATGTTAATTTCTCTCAAAAGTTTCACATAAATCATTATTCATCTTAGGAAGTGTTCTAGACAAAATAGGAAGCTTCTAATTCACCTTTAGAAAAGTTCTAAATAAAATAGGAAATGAATCAAAGAGACTTAGTAAAATTAGAATAAAAAATGAAATAAAATAGAATGTTGTTTAAGGTATGATCATGTGTCAATCAATATCTAATTCTGCCCAAAGAGAAAGAAATGCATAAAAAAATGTTGGATAAGATGCGATCACGTGCTAGTCAATATCCTATTATGCCCAAAGAGAAAAAAATGTAGAGATGAATGTTGGATAAGATGTAATCACGTGATGTTGAATGTTCCAGTCTGTCTAAGGATTAAAATGCCTCATCATTCACCTCCACATGTTAAAGAAATCAACCTTTAGTTATTTTCAACTTATCTGAGCTCTTTTTTATGGAAGTAAGGTGAGAATTCAATAACATTAAAGGTTGGAGAGATATTATCTATCTATAGAGGTAGTTAATAATGTAAGCATTGTGATTAATTTCCTTTTAATTCTGAATGGACCATAATTCTTTTGTTGCACTTTATGATGACTTCTAATAGTTCACTTCTTGCTAAGGAAAACCATAACTTCGTCTTTAACATTAAACACTTGAGCTCTCCTATATGGATCGACTTTAGCCTTGTACTTTTTATTAGCTCTTTAAATCTTCTTCTTTACCTCCACTTGAATCTCTTGTGTCTCTTTAGCTAACTTTGCAACACAAAGAGAAATGTTAGAAGATTTAGGCAATTTAACAAGATTAGATACCTTGGTGTAAACCACAAAAGTTGGCAATCGACTGATGATACTATAAACTATATTGTTGTAGGCAAATTCTGCTTGTGTAATTAATAAGTCTCAACTTTTTTCTTTTTTTGTGGCAACATATGCAGCTTACCAAATTACTCAAAGTCTTGTTCACTACCTCTGTCTAACCATCAGTTTAAGGGTACGCAATGCGATTATACTTAAGATTATAATCAAATAAGTCCCATAAGGTCCTCCAAAAATACTCAAAAACTTGGTATCACGATTAGAAGTAATGGATTTAGGAACATTATGAAGTCACACCAATTCTCTAAAGAATAGCTTGGCAATTGCTATAGTATTCTTCTTCTTCTTACAAGGGATAAAATGTGTCATTTTAGAAAACGTGTCCACAACCACAAAGATAGAATCTATACCTCTTTGTATACTTGGAAGGTCCAATATAAAATCTATAGACAAATCCTCCTAAATATCATTAAAAACTAGCAATGGTATATACAAACTAACATTTAAAGCATGCCCCTCATGAGCTTAAAAAAGTTGGCACCTCTCCATAATAGTAACAATGTTTCTCCTCATCTTTGATTAATAGTATCTCTTTCTCACCTCTTTAAGAGTCTGATCTTTACCAAGGTAACCAACTAAGCCTCCCCCATACAATTCTCTAATTACCTTCTTCTTAAGTGAAGTTTCTAAAAGACAAAGTTGATTTCCTTTTAACCTATCATATAGATGGAAATAATTATGAGACTTTTTCATTAAACATAAGTCCTATATCTCCCTAAAATCTCCATCACTCTCATATAACTCCTTTAAAGGCTCAAGACCTTAAACCTCCATACTCAAGGTCTTCACTATATCAACCCTTCTACTTATTACATTAGCAATCACATTATTCTCCCCTACCACGTGTATCAATTCATATGGGAACTTCAACAAAAACTAGCCTTCTAGCATGCCTCTTTGTTCTCAATTTTCCTTGACTTTCCAAATACTTCAAAGCTTGATGATCAATGTATAAACTCAACTATTTCCTAATTAAATAATGTTCTTACATCATCAACACTATCATAATAACATAAAATTCTTTATCATAAGTAGATCACTTTTGCTTAGTATCACATAATTTTTTGCTAAAGAAGGGTATTGTCTTTTTCTCTTGAGATAACTCAACTCCAATTCCAACTCCATTAGCTTCACGTTCTACTTTCTCACTCAAGATTTCACTCTCCTTTGGACTCGTATGGTAGTGAGGTAAGTTTGGTAAACTAGCCCTAGAAACTAAATCAATATGGTGGTGGATAACTTTTATTAGAGTTAATCCATTGGGTAGCTCATTAGATATGACATCTTAAAATTCTTCCTAATTTGGCTTTGCTTTTAAATGAATCTCATTTATTCTCTTTTCACTCTCTTCTTACATGTTTGCTATCAACAAGTGTCCCTCACTCATATCTTTCATCTGACTATCAAAACTTCCTTTATTACAAACAATAGTTTCTTTGTCCCATTAGGTTTCACCACTCTCTTTTCACCAATGGTTACTAACTTACACTTCACATTGTTCTTCCTAAATTGATATCTATTCTCCCTTTCCGAGTGATGTGCATCAATATTATATTTCCATGGTCCACCCAAAAAATTTGACATACATTCATATCAATAACATCACAATAATGTTCATCCAAATATTCACCAATAGAGAATGAAACTTTATCTCTTTCTATGACATGAATATCGTCAATGACAATAATCCATGCAATGTTGTAATGTTCGAGGTGAGGCTCAGTCAATAAATTCAGCTTCTTGACCACTGATTTATTGATGATATTCTCTTAGCTGCCTTTATCAATAATCAAATCACAAATATTTTCTTGTACCATGTCTTTAGTGTGAAATAATTGGCCTCATTGCCAATCTTTATATCCATTTTAAAAAATCATTAATCTCTTAATAACTTTAGTAGAATCCTCTTCTTCTTCCTTAGGGTATTCATAATCTTCCTCACCTGGTCTACACTGGGCTTATGAGTACTGTTTTGTAAACCTTCAGTACCATATTGATTATAGATATTGATTAGTACCGATTTTTTCATTATACCGACTAGTACCTGAGATATTAGTATATTACCAAACAAATTCACAAATTTAAAAAATAAAGACTAAATTAAAAAAAAATTACCCACCCTAGCTTCGTCCTTACCCTCTCACACTCATAGACAATCCCAACTACTACACTATAAAATGAGACAAGAGTGAAGATATAACATCACTAAAGATAGAAAACAACTAACATAGAAAAGAGAAGAGCTGACCATTAGCTACCAACCATCAGCCACTAACGTCTCTAGAGTCCAGATCTCCATCATCGTATTTCCAATAGTTTAACCTCCAGTTCCTCTTATTTGCCCTCCTTTGTATCTCCTGCTCCTCAGATCTACCCTTCCCAGCTACATTGCTAGTCATCAGATCTGTTACTGTGCTAAGCCACTCATCACCTTATCGCCAGCCCTCAATACCACCATCAACTATTGCCTGACACATTATATTTGAACTTTGTATATATATGCATCACTCACTACACTACTCTTATAATTTTAAGATAATGCCTCTAGTGTGAAACAATTATTCTCATTGCCAATCTTTATTCTCATTTTTAGAAATTATTAATCTTCTAATAACTTCAAGAAAACTGTCTTCTTATCCCTCGGGGTATTCACAATGTTCCCCACTAGTCTACACTAGGCTTATGAGTATTATTTTGTAAATTGATCAGTACATGTATTTTCACTGGGTACTGATTAGTACCTGAGATACTAGTATATTACTAAACAAATTTGTAAATTAAAAAATAAAAGATCAAATTAAAAAATTATCAACCCTAGCTTTGTTCTCACCCTCTTAAACTCGGACACAAACCCAGGTACCACATTGCAGAAGAGAAGATAGAATACCATTTAAGGGAGAAGACAACTATCATAAAAAAAGAGAAGATCTAGCCATTAACCACCAACCACTAGCCACCAATGTCTCTAGAGTCCAAAACCTTCATCATCATGTTTCCAACGGTCTAACCTCTGATTTCTCTAATCTGCCCTACCCAACATCTTCAGCTCCTTAGATCTACCATCCCCCCATTAAATTTTTAATTGATTCACACTAATATACCTTCTCCAAGTCTCCACTTTCCACTCTCTACCAAGTTATTTGAATATAATTTTTGTTTTATATAATAAAACTTGTTATGGTATTTCTTTTGTAAAATAAATATTTTATTTTTTTGTAATCTAACTATTAAATTAAAATATAAGACTTATCTAAAATATAAAAATTAATACTAAAATAAATAAAATATACTTATTTATTTTTATTGACAGGAATAAATATTTAAGAAAATATTAAATATTAACAAATATAAGTAATTGATATTTAGATATCAGTTAAATAAGATTTTGAAAATTCTTAACATACTTATATTTAAAAATTAGATGATTTACATGTTTCGTTTACTAGAAAGTTAAAAATTAATATTAATATTAAATAATAAAAACTAAAACTAAAACTAAAAATTAAATATAAATTATCAATTGTTGAGGGACTATTTTTTAATTTTATAAAATTCAAGGACTATTTTATAATTTTTAACAATTACTTTAACGGTACCCAATAATATCTGTACTAGTATTGTATCATATTAGAACTAAATTCAGTACCGATAATGATACAATATTCATATCATTGTTCTATACGGATTTTCCTCAGAATCTTCCGCTACTTACTCTACTATGTTGACAAATTTTTGCTTCAGACATTCATTAAAATGATGGTCTAGTTCTTCACATTTAAAGCACTTTAAAAGGGCTAGTTCAATATAAAGGTTGGTGGGTTTAGTAGCCGGTGTAGTTTGTTTACTCAAATTTCTAGGGATGAAAATAGGTTGGGTTGGCCCAGGCCTACCTAGGCCTAAGTCCAACCCAATGACCTGTCGAGCCCTAGACTAGAGGCCTGAACCCGAGCCCTACAAGCCTAAGGCAACCTAGCCTAAGCTGAAGCCCGACTTGGCTTTGCCTGAACTATTTTTCAAATTAAAAAATAAAATTGATGTCATTTATAAGTATCGAGTCAAGTTGATCTAGGTAGTCCGAGTCCAAGGTCGACCTTAGGTGTAACTTTTTGAAAAAATTGATTCTAAGGCTTAGTCAACCGGGGCCAAGCCCGTTAACTTTGGGTAGGGCTGGGGCAAGCCTGGACCTGATTTCCATCTTTAAGAATTTTTGCGATTGTTATTTCCCTGAGTAAAGCTAACAACTTCTTTTCCTTTTTTACTTATTTGTATCTCATTATTCCCCATTCTTCTATAATCTTGTAACCTCTCAATGATCAACATCTTAGTCCTCATAGCCAAATTCCTTGATTCATGAGCATTCAAGACCATTTGAATGCCAATTGTATCCCAAATTATTGGCTTCAATCCCCTCAAATATCAGGCAACTTATTGTGGTTTGAGTTTTCCCAAATTATTTCGAACTGTCAATTTTAGAAACTCAACAATATACTTATAATAGTCTTATTCCCTTGAATGCAATTGTGATAAGTGTCGAAAAAATATTGCTCGTAATCTGGAGGCAAAAATCATCTCCTAAATAATTGCTTTATCATTTCCCAAATAGACACTGGAGCTTACCCCTCTTTTCGTTGTTCTCTCCTTCAATTGATTCCATCAAACAACAACCCTCCCTCAAGCTAATAAGCAACTAACTTTACCTTCCTCTCATCTAGAAATTCAGTATAATTAAAGAAATCTTTACTTATTCTAACTAATCCAAAAAGGCTTCTATATCAAGGTCATCACTTAAGGATAGAATATTTACCTTTAGTTTGTACTAAGATTACCCCCACTTTGTGTACAACAATCTTCTCTTGGGATAGTTTTCTTATCATTGCTAGGTTCATCAGCTCTTATAAAAGATGTTAGAATTTGAGGTCGTGTAATGGTAACTTGCATGTCAGTTATTTCTCCAAATCTTATGTTATTGTCGCTTCACATTAATATTTGCAGTTGCCCTCTGATTGTAGCCAATTGTTGTTTAATATTGCGAATATTTATCCCACATTCTTTGATTCTTCTCCAAACATCGAATAATCCTTGAACGTTGTCATCAGGATTATTTGTCATTGTCAGAAAGAACAAGCTTGATGAGATTCATAGCTCTGATACTACCTGATGCAGTAGGAAAGATAAACAAATACAATTGCAATATAAGATATGTAAGATAAAAATTATCAAAAAGAAAATAAATTTTATTGTTGGAGAATTATGCTAATCTCTTTCAAAAGTTGTTAGGTTTACATAAATCCTAATTCATCTTAGGAAGAGTTCTAGACAAAGTAGGAAACTCTAATTTATCTTAGGAAGAGTTCTAGATAAAATATGATATTTCTAATTCATTTAAAAAATTTCTAAATAAAATAGGAAAGGAATCAAAGAGATTGAGTAAAATAGGAAATACAAATAAAATAAAATAGAAAATATTCAAAATCTTGCACAGAAGGCTGTTATATAAGGTATGATCATGTGCTCATCAATTTCCCATTTTTCCCAAAGAGAAAGAAATGCATAAAGGAATGTTGGATAACACGGGACCACATACTAGTCAATATCTTACTCTGGCCAAAAAAAAAAAAATACAAAGAAGAATGTTAGATAAGATGTAATTATGTAATGGCAAATGCCTCAATCTGTTTAAGAATTCAAATGTCTAATCATTTACCTCCACTTGTCAAGGAACTGGACCTCGAGTTATTGTCAACATATCCAAGCTTTGTTTCATGGAAGTAAGGTGAAAGATCAGCAATATTGAAAGTTGAAGAGATATTATCCATTCATAGAGGTAATTCAATAATGTGGACATTGTAATTGATTTTCTTTTTAAATCTGAATGGAACATACTTCTTTTGTCTCTTGATCAGAGAGTATATTTAGCGGCAGCGTTTTCGTTGAATGTCAGCTTGCACGGTTTAGATGATTCAGTAATTTTGCTTGCACCAATGGAATGAGATGTTTCCGTATTAACAAAAATTATGCCCAGAGGATAGTTCGTGAGATGGGGGACTATATCCCAAACCTTAAAAGGTGAATGCGTTTACTGTTTTACATAAGCTACTAAAACTAGTTAGATCGTTTATATCATCGAGGTGGATAATTTGTGAATCGGAAATGTGGACAATTGCTAGCTACTTTTCCCATCTGATGAAGATTATTGTGTAGATAGTAGACGGGTAGCTTATTATGTTCATGTATGGGAATCATCGCCATAAAGCATTGATTTATTTTCACTGAAAGAGGTATCTGAGACTTATTGTAGCTAGCGGCTCTCTCTTAAGAAAAATTAGATTTCGAATTCAGCTACAGACGAGATAATGAAGTTTAGCGAAATGTCACCTTACTTTAAGCATGAGTTGCTAGCAGACATATGGATGTGCTACTTCTCTGAATAGGCATAGTCAGAAACTCTTGGTTCACTGCCTGTGGTCAGAAGTGAAAGCAATATGCGTGAGCATCAGCTTCAGGTAAAGCTGCAAGCTTACATGTCTTTATCAAATTCACGATAACACATGCATGTTGATTTAGTGACATTGCACAGTGATATTGGGAAATAAGAAGTTTGTAATTCTAATATTTGTTACGTTAAGATATTTTGCAGTCGCGGACTAATTGTCTAATGGATAATCCTCGTGTTTTTCATCAGAGTTACGAAGTACAACCAAGTGACAAGAGCTTGTATTAGGCAGTTGTAGATTCTGATGCCAGTCCTGTTAACATACTCGAGAGGCTGACAATATTCAGGTGGAGATTATAGAAACAGGTTTTCGTTGTTGCAGAAGTAGATTATGTAACGTAAGGAGTTGATAAGAAGGTTGTGTTTTACGTAGCCATCACCTTCCAAACTGTAGTAAGGTTATCTGCTATTCAAGTAGTGTTCCTTGGAATCTATTCCCCGTTCAAAGACATTTTTATGCGAAAAAAGGCGGACAATTCTTCAAAAGAATTTTTGCTTTACCTAACTGCCCTCTCTTCTTTTTCCAAATCATTCACGACCTTTTAATTGTCATGTCAGAGTCTGGAAATGGGCACCAAAAAATATGGTAGACAACAGTATTATACTCAAATCACTCCAATTCCAGGTCCCACATCAATGACGTCGCTACAGTTGTGCTGATCACGCAGGTCCAGTTCACTGTGGTTGATGGCATTCAGGGGTAATTAGCCCTCTCCTCAACTAATATACAATTTCTTTTTGTCACATGCAACTAAATATATCATCTTTTTACGAAAATGTTTAATGTTCAAAGAAATCAGCATAAGAGGGCTTTTCTTTCTTCAGTCGCAGGATAATAGGATCTTAATGCTCTTAACTACTATGAAGCCTGATTTTAAGCTACTAAAGGATTTCCTTGATTTCTCATTTGAGCCAATATCATGAAGGGTGGCCATCAGGTGAAGGCCAATATCCTGTACTTTTTAAGGCTTTTATGGTGTAGTTTTTTTAATAACTTTGAAATTATAGCTAGTATTTTTGGTATATATTAAATAAGTTCTTAAATATACATAATAGTATATTTCAGTGAATCAACAATTTATGATACAAACAATCATTACAACTCTCACACAAAGCAAATCATAGTCTTTATTATTTAGAAATAATTTACTTATTATGCATGCTAAATAAATTATTTAATTAATTAATAAGTCAAGATTAAACAAGTAGTAAAGCAAATTCAAATTTCCAATATTTAAAAATACATAATGAATTATTATAAAAATTCAAACTCAGAACTTCCAACATTGAAATATTTATGGAATCTTTATAGCCACTTGGACCATAAAAGTCGCTCATCATTTGATTTATCCATGTTGTTTGGTATGCAAATTCGTTTGATTTGATACCAACACAAGGAAAACAAAAAAGGTGAAAGTAGCGAGACTAGCTTGCTTGGTAACCTTTTAACTTCCTTTATCTCTTTTAGTGTTTTCATATCATACCAAATGAATGTAAAAAGTATTGTGCTTTCACATTAGCAATATGCAGGTTAAGCATACAATACTTGGGAATACTGCGATTATATCTCCCTACAGTCTTCGTCCCGACAAAGGGGGCACTCTTTGACTCCAACTTTTGGCCTCGAGTTTCCACGTGGAATCACCAGAAGAATACTTGACGGTAAATTTCACTGTCAGACATTTATATTGTTGTCATGTCATGTCTGTACTAAAAGAACTGCCTTTTCACTTTAAGCTTCTTGACGCACAGAGATATATAGATATTGGAATAGTAGTTCTATATACTTGCAGCCATGGAAGTACGGTTCCTTTCACAACCTCCGCTAGACATGACCCACCTGTATTTATGAGCTTCACAGGTAAAACTTATTTTCCATGGTAGCTATGAATTTTGGGGTTCGGAGCAATACGACAATAGTTAATTTCTGATCCATCTGGAGCGAAGAGTTTGGCATGCACAAAACTAAAGGCTAGATGAGATGATCCTTACAATCCTTTAAAAAAAAATGATGATCCTTACAAGAAAAAAATAACAGGTAAAACTCAAAGCTCGTAGTCGTAGTGCAAAACTTGCACACGTATTTGTTGTTAATTTCTTCAAGCCAAAGCTGTACGAACTAACCCGAAAAGACAAGGAAAACCTGGTTTTAGAGTCAGATATATACATTAACCAGACTATATTCGTTAAATTAACTTATCAAACTAAGCTCATTGAAAGAGACAGGAATCGAGATTATACCTCAAAATTGCAGCTGCCTATTTGAAGTATCATTACTTCATATCTATGGCGCTCCCCGTTTCTTTTACTTCCCATCTTCATTCTAATTATTCTTGATCATGAAATGAAGAGGAAATATATATAGCTGGCCGACATTTACGAAGCAGGAGATAGTAATGAACTGACCTTTCTAGCATTTCTCAGTTCTGCATCAAAACCAGAGTTGAAGATGAATTAAATGTCAGTGATACAACCATATATAAGGTTACACTCTTCGGTTCACGAGTAAAAGATAAAAAATTCATATGTTAGACCCCGCAAAAGCCAATCAGATGCACGTGGTTGGGGGGAATGAAGCCTGGTCCGAAATCATTCAGTTAGTCAACAGCTATATGAGCTTCAAATGAATGACATCGAACCAGGCGAAATTCCCCTCAACTGTTATACACAAGATGGAGAGAGAGAGAGAGCGAGAGCGAGATAGATAGAGAGAGGGCATCTATGAGTTTAGATTTGGCCATGCATTATTCCTTTATGGGGTCCTTATATACGTAGGGACGAGAAAGATATTCTTGCTTAAAGGGTCACTTGACATGGAAGTCCACTTTCTACACTGCCCCTATGTCTGCTTTTCACACTTAGGTTTGCTTTCTACAGTATATGAAATTGTTTCTAATTATATGAGTCTAAACAAGATATGTTTTGGGTTGAATGAGTAAACCACATTCTTTCCTTAAACATGGTCTAAAGTCAATAATATTTATTAAAAACATGTCTGTAAAAGTTCTATGATGTACTTTGAGGAAAGGACATGGATGATTTTCCTTGGGAGTTTAATTGAAAGGAAATGGTATTTTCATTTCATGGCTTATCCTAGTTTCATGGTAGGATCGCTTAATTCATTCCTCTTTAATTAACAGTTTAACATTACATAACCTAAAATTTTAAAGTTCGAGAACATAAACTCGTAATTGACTCAGTTTAAATATTGTAGTTTGCGTCACATATGGAAATAGTCTCGATGGGAGGCCTCCAATAGATTTAGAGGAGGTGATTAGTCTTCTTGTTTACAAAGCTTTGATCTACATGTGTCCGTTCTCAAGTAAAGTATATGTCTTTTGCTGGCCACCATAGTAGGAGTAGGGCGTGATGAAGAATCTCCATCAATCAACAACCCAGTCTTTTGTTCCAAGCTTATCTTAGATTGTTATCATGTAGCCACTAAACAATAAACGCTAAAGGACAGAGAAGTAGAAAACAAACTCATCGGCTCAACAGCTTGAAAATTCATATGTAAACTTCTATTCTTTTGGTAAGATTAATCATTACTCTTTTCTCTATTCTTGTAGCATTAACTAAATAAATAGATATAAAACAGCAAAATTG
The DNA here is from genome assembly GCA_026546855.1 of Erythroxylum incrassatum. Lineage (NCBI taxonomy): Eukaryota > Viridiplantae > Streptophyta > Magnoliopsida > Malpighiales > Erythroxylaceae > Erythroxylum > Erythroxylum incrassatum. Next base: position 13,797,748 of record JANVCL010000009.1, read on the forward strand.
AATATCACAAGAAAGCGATTGATTATAAGGGGAAGTTGAATTCCTTCAAATCAGAAAAAGTTGCAGATAAAGTAACAAACAAAAGGATCAACCGACAGCTTAAATTTTTGGGCCAAACAAAGTAGGCCGTTTAGCATATTACTTTAAGCAATCAACCTTCCACAACACGCAGAAGAAGAATATTTTCATCATCAGTGCCCTGGAAAATATTGCCAAATGGATTCCTAGAAAGTCGCTGACTGATATACTTTTTACTCTCATCCTCGATACACATATTTGATTGCTCAAGCCTGAGTGCTTCTGCAAAGTAACTTCAATGCTGTGGGACTGAAGTTGATGCATTCTGTACATTACATGTGCATAATGGAGGTTCATTTACTTATTAATTGATACTATTATTCCGGTAAAAGATGCTGGAATAAGATTGACTATTAATTTAGAGTAATTCTTATGACCGTTTCTTTTCACAAATTTGCAAAATAATAAATTTATTAAAATATATTTAAACTTTAATTTTCATCAAATAAATCTTAAATCATTATCAGACACAACTCTTAAACTCTAAACATGTATAAAAATCTTGCAAAACCTTTATTATGCAAGTACTTCATTAAAACATAGTCTAAGAGTTTAACAAACAAAACTTTAATGGATTTATATGTTTAAAAGTTGAGTATATATATGTCTAGACATAATTTATGAGTTTAAGGTTTATTTAATAAAAAATATTTTTTAAAATAAAAGTGAAGGGTTGATTTTTGTAAAGTTAACTTGCTACTTTTTAATGCAGTGGAACTTGAACATGACAAATCTGTCAGTTAACTAACGCACCTTTTACATCAATCAATTAGTATTTCTGTCAAGTAAGCCTCGCTAACTTTAAATTCAGTAAACCATAAGATTTGGTGAACACTAAATTCGCGCAAGCACATCATTGTTCTAACACGTAGGGGTATGTTGGGTATGGACCAGATTGAGACAGCAACAATTATGATATCCAGCTAAGGTACTTTCTCCCATCATCACAGTCCTGTACAGTCCAGTTCCATCTGAAGTAAAAGCAAAATAATGTGGATTAAGTACAAACAAGCCGTTCCTGGCCAAAAATCTATATAGAATGTGGAACCAAAAAACTGACCTGACACAGACTTCAAATGAAAAATGTGGTGTCAGAATGGACAATTTTGGTCCCCTTTGTTTGGAAATGCTTGATAGAATAAAGTTAATATGACATAACTTCCGATAAATCTCGCACCTATCAGTTAACGAAGAAAAGGTGAGGGAATCGTTGCTGTCATCATATTTAACTTGTATTATTTCTCCATGCATAAAAGTCAAAACACCTTTTCGGTTAGCAGCCTGTTTGCATCTTTTCAGGGGTAATCTTTCTGCACCTTTTTTCATAGCATGGATCCACTTTAAAGTTGGATCCCATTTTCAAGTGTTTTCGGTTTGGTAGAAAGACAATGTTAGTTTATACCACTTGAATTGGAATAGGCACCTTCTCCATTTGGTTTGAGTTGCTTGTTATAAGGAGGCAAATCATCACTACTAATAAATAACCCATTACGATAATGTACATATTTGTATAGTAGGTCCTAGGTTAAGAAGTATTTAACACAGCATACGAAAGCTGTTGATAGCTATTGTATTATTACGAATCAAGTTTTCCGAGGAGAAAAGTTTTTGGCTTACACAAATTTAATAATTTTAGATCATTATTATTAATATTAGAATTAAGTTCAAGACTCTGAACTGCCTTTTCAGTTTTATTTGAATTGAATATTAAGTAACAATTTTAATTACTTTCATATTTCTATAAGTTGTAATGTATCTTATCTCGATCTTCTCTTGTAACACTCCTCGTGTTAAGTTGTAAGAAATTCAATTATATTAATTACTTTTTAACAACACGTAATTAATACAAACATAAAGCCATCCATAATTATCTAAAAATAAATATGATAAAGAAAATTTTTAATAATAATCTAAAATTTGTATTCTTTTACATAAAATACAAAATTTTTATACTTTTTTATAGATGTAGAAAAAACTAAAAGACACATAATTAATTATTAATTATAATGTATATTTTCAAAAATATGTGAAAAGTTTTAAAAAATATTATATCATAAAATTAAAAAATGTATTAAAAAAGTCTAATATACTTAGAGATGATAATTTTACTCGGGCTAATTTAACCCTACCTTACTCAAAATCAATGCGCATGGCCTAGATTGATCATATTTTATACTAGATTTAAGTTCGAGATTGATGATTTGTCTTAACCCGAGCTTCATAATTTTTTTTATTTTAAAAGAGGAGGGAGACAGGGAGGAGATGATTATATTTTTTAATTTTGAATCCTTAAATCTCTAATTTGTCCATTAGACTGTCTCAACCCGTGATATCATTCTCCACATGATATCTTTACTTGTCTTTTTATTTCTGCATTGCTGTTAGAGAATATATAAAACTAATTAAGTTGGCCTTACACAATAGCTTAAGCTATTGTGGTAAAATGGTCACTTAACATGATGATATTAGAGCCTTTATGACCAAGTGGTCATGAGTTCAAATCCTACCACCTACCTATTATTCAGCACAAGGTAAAGTGGGTCTGTGCAAGTTTCAAGCCCAAAGAACTTTTACTTGAGAATGTGTGTTAGAGAATATATAAAACCAATTAAGTTAGCCTTATACAATAGTTTAAGCTATTGTACTGAAATGATCAATTAACAATTGCTACTAATGCTTGTTTTTAGTCTACCTAATTACTTCCATTTTCAGCACATGTGCCCTCCATATGTTTGATTTTTTTGGAGTCAATTTTCCTAGTCGGATAACCTCGCCTTTTATTTTTGTTAATCTATAGTACATATGACCTTTAATTAGAATTGAATTTACGCACATCTCTGCATTCCTTCTATATGTATTGATTTTACACGTATTTTTGAATTCCTTCTATGATAACCATTACAAAGTATTAGATGCTAAAGCTTTCTTTGGAGGTTTATGAATGCCATTTTGAATAAGGAATTTCAAGGTAAATAAGGTGATTTCATCTTTCAATTTTTGAAATATACATATTCACATTTCTTTTCTTTTCTTCATTTCATATTGTCGTTTTCTTTCCAGTTCATTCATGGTTTCATTTCTCTTTTGTGAACTTTTTGAGTTGATATTAATTTATTTGAAGGCAAGTTTTTGCAGATAAGCAATGATATAAACCTCAGGTTTTGCTGTCTTAGATATATATTTTTCTAATTTTTTATCTGACTTAAGTTACGATTTTAGTGATGAAATTAAACTCGAACTTGGCTCGAACCTAATCAAATATCAAACTTAATTTGGGTTGGAAAAATATCTTAGGTGAAGAGTTGACATTGAGCTGTCAACAACTAAACATGAGGCTTCTCATAGTAAATAGTTATAATAACTTTTTTCATGAGCACATATTGTAGCGCCCCCATACCATAGAGTACCCACTGGAACGCCCGTAGGTCATTCCGGTACATATTCTACGATAAGAGACCACTACTGACAACCACCACTAAACTTTCCATGGCATCACAATAATAAAACAGAAATAAGAAATTGGTAACTTTTTAAAACCAAACTATATTTCATTTCATTTA
>JANVCL010000009.1:13801485-13814076 GCA_026546855.1 Erythroxylum incrassatum
CCTAATTAATCTCAATCCATCTCATCCTATGCCAAATTACTATTCTACCCTTCCAGTTGAGGGTGGGATGTTACACATATTCTCTAGCAAATATGATAACTTTATTATAGTATATTTAAAATTTTTTTTGTTATACTTATTATAAGTTGTGTCAATTTTAATAAAATAATTATTGCTTTCATCATAACGTACCATATATGAATATTTTTATAATAAGAATTACATTTTTTTAACTTTGATAAGTTAGGATTAATGAAGAGATTAATTATTTTTAAAATTTATATAAATAAATATATAAGTGTTCATATTTATATAGCTATTACATAGATATGAAAAAAATGAAGAACTTTAAATAAATTAGGATCAATTACAACATTGGTTCCGCTTGATATATATATATATGGATAAAAACAAATATATTTATTTAAATATTACACACACATATATATACATATATATATGCTTTATATATACAATATATGTTACTAATGAGATATTGAAAATTATGAATGTGCTTTTACATAACTTTAAAATGTATTTATATTAACATTTAACGTATGCTTGAAGTCACATTTACTCCTTAAAATACTTTTAAATTTCCTTGTACTTTTGATATTATGTATTTATTGTTATCAAAATTTAATATTTTACAAATTTAAATTTTGATTTAACAGTCCATATATGTAGAATAACTATCATATCCTTCATATAAGTATGATTCTTTCTATTTATTAAATCATTGTACATTACATATGCAACCCCTTTTTAGGAAAATTATTTTTTTTGTAAATTCGTTATAAATGCAACCGTCTTAAAAATCTAAAGAATATATATATATACACATACATATTTTAAAATATTTTAGTTTTATCATTAAAGATTATAGTATTCAGATAACTTGTGGAAAACTTTGAATTTTATTTATCAAATACAAATATTTAATAGTAGATAAGCTTTTAATATAAAAAATTTAAATAAATAATCATGGATCCTTGATTAAATACATTTCTATAATATATTATTTGTAAGTCATTATTTAAATCCATATAAGTAATTTATATGAATTATTTATTAGGAAAATTAGAACTACTTTATTAAGCACTTACCAGTTTTGAAATTCTAAGGCCAAAGGTGTGATTTGTGTCTTAATATTATTTTACAAAAGATCGAAGCTCCTATCATTATCATTTGTACTACTTTTGAGATTCTAAGGCCAAATTGTGATTTGTGTCTTAATATTTTCCAAAAGATCCAAGCTCCTATCGTTATCATTAGTACCACTTTGTACGCTAATAATAATAAAATGTAACTTATTGTACCTAAATAAGGGGCAGAGAATTTTTGACTTTTTTGAAAAATATTAAGGTAAAAAACATTCTTTTAACAAATGTTTAAAAAATCACTTTAAAGATTATATCAATGTCTTGATGGTCCACATTACCTAGTTGTGATATCAGATAGGCTAAATTGATGGCTTATATATCTTAAAAACTACCAAAAACTCAACGTTTTTTTGGTTTAGAGTGCTATCACTGGTTCACTACTATTTTGAAAATAATAAGGTGTAACATGATATTATATATAACAATAAGGATCAAATTAGACTTTTTAGGAAACTTTAGGGGATAATTTGTACCTTTGTCAAACTCTTAGAGAATATAGATATAGATTTAATTTAGGGTCAAAGACATAATGCTCTCATATGGTTTAAATAACTTTTAAAACAACTCATAATCTTCAAAATTTTCAGAAAAAATCGTTATGATTTTTTATTTTTTAGATTTTTTTTCTCTTAGGCTTTTGCTAAAAAATAATGATGAAACATACATAACATAAACATCACATGTGAATTAATCAATATTATTTATATAACAACTCAACCTAAATTTTAAACATGATTCGAGCTAATTAAACTTAATCCAAAATACACAATTTAGTATAATTATCTTAAATTATCAGTCTAAGTTAGTTTAGATAGCTCAAGTTGAGGTGGATCATCATATGGACAATATTTGATTAGCCTACATACGGCGTTCATGTTATGCGTGTTCCTCTACTATTTTTTTTAAGAAAATATAATAGGAAAGGTTTTTTTTTCTAAAAAATTGAAAATAAAAGAGAGCTTTAATCGAATTAGAAGATTTTTAAAAGTTAATCTATAAGAAATTCATAAATGCATTTATTTTAAATAGTTAATGATATGTTTGATTCTATAAGTAAATTTATTCAAAATAAATATCAATTTGAGTTACATTATATATTAAAAAATTAACATAATTTGTGTATCTTGGGTTTTAAAGGATAACTAATTAGTTCAATAAAAAGATGCATAATTTATATTTTAGTTCATTTTTATGATTGATATATTCAACATTATCTATATTTAAAATCTTATAGATATTCACGTATGAAGTTATTTTGCATAATGCTTTATTTGTATATTTAAAATTAATAAACATATAATTTTATATTATATATTAAAGTGATATTAATGTACAATAATTTAAAATGGTTGAAGTATATTAATAATTAATTTTTAGGATGAAAACATAAACATCCTCAATATTTTAAGAAATCTTATAAAAACTCCATGCTTTTAAAATTATCATAAATCTTATTTCAGTTTTCAATTTTTCATAAATTCTTTTCTTGAATTTCGAAAAAATAATGACGAGACACATAAGTATGAATATCGGACGTGAACTAATCAAATTTCACTAATATAGTAACTTAATTAAGCTCTTAAACTTGACCCAAATAATTGCCTTAAACTACTAATTTAAGTTAGATTTAATTAGTTCAAGTTTAAAAGTTGGATTGAAACATTAAGTAAACAATATTTAATTAGTCCATATTTAATGGTCATATTATATGTGTATTGTCACTATTTTTAAATCGAAGTCTAAGAGAATTTTTTTTGTAGAATTAAAAACTAAAGGGAGTGTTTTTTTCAAGAATTTTAAAGATTAGGATGTTTCTAAGGTTTTTTAAACTTTAAAGGAGGTTTATATTTTTTATTCTTATTTTTATATATGTTACTTTATTTTCACATGTAGCTCATTCATTTTGCATAATGATTTATTTATGTATCTAGAAATTACTAAATGTAAAACTTTAACATTATATTATAAACTAATATTTAGTGCCTCAAAATTTAAAGTAATTTAATTGTATTAATAAGTAATAATCTTAAATAATTGGAAACTGATCTTAATTTTGTAAATAAATATTTATTATTTTAAAAATATCAATTTAGTATATATTTTTATTAAAATTATATTTGTTTTCAACCAAACTTACCACATATGAAATTTTGGCTAGTGAAAAATTTTAAAATGATTGAGGTACAATGGGAATGATTCTTTTTATATACGTTAATTTACTTTCACATGTAATCCATTCATATGTATCCATTATTTTCTATAATACTTTATTTGTATTTGGAGATACTAAATTTATAATTTTATAACATATTATAGAGTAATAATTAATATACATAAATTTTAACATGATTGAAATCTATTGATATTGATTAATGTTTGTAAATTGATTTAAATTTTATAAACAAATATTTATTATCTTAAAATTTAAAATGAATGTAATATATATTTTTAAAAATAGATTTAGTTTCTTTAGAAGTCTCACCCTAAGTCCAAGTACCTGCTGGATAGACTCTTGGGAGGTCAATAAGTACTTTTCTCTATTAAAAAAAGTCTTTTTTAAGAAAAATGAGTGCTTGACTGTAATATAAAAAATTACTTCTTTAATAAATATGACTTTTTTGGCAGCCAAAATACAGTTTTTTAAAAAGCTCAAATTTGTAGTTTCTCAATAAAATGCTTTTTTAGGTAAATTTTTCAAATCAATTAATGAGCCTATTCTTTAGTCCCTTTTGCCCTTATGTTTTACACATAATTCTCTCAATACCTACCAATCTATCTTCCCGTTTATTATGTATTTAACTATATACTTAACTTGGATATTTATTTTGAGATTTATATAATATTATTTGGCTTTTTATATGTTTTAATATTTATTTTCGATATTAGTTCACTTATGTTATAATCTTTATAAAAGATTTGGTTAGATATATTTTCATTTATGTTTCATATGGTTTAAAATTATATAATAATTAATATATTGTGCTTTGCATATTGCTTAATATACTTTAAATAATATTTATATGCATAAATTTCATTACAAAATAAAATATAGTTAAAATTAAAAGTGCTATTTATTTTTATGTTGCCATACAATCTACTGCATGAAGCTCATTTAAAAAAGCTCTTTTTTAAATGACAGCCAAACAGTTAATTGGCTTTTTAGAAAAGTTCTTTTCAAAACAGATCTACAGAAAAAAAAAGTTTATTGACAATAGCTCTACTAATATAAGCTCAACCAAACAAAGGCTAAGTCAACCTTAATAGACTCGTGGTGGACTTCTACCTAATTGCAAGGTTAACCATTCAAGGCTCACCATAAACTAAGGTTAACAACGTGCTGAATTCATAACATTTAATAGAAGGGTAAAAGATATAGAACCTTTTTATAGTTAAATTTTTTTTAAAAAAATTCCTAATCTTTAAAATTCCAAAAGAAAACTCTTTCTAATTTTCAGTTTTTGGAAAAACTTCTACTTTTGGACTTCGGTTTAAAAATAAAGACAAAACATATATAGTATAAATATCAAACATAGACTAATCAAATATTACTAATATTAACTTAACTCAGCTTTTAAAATCAACTAGAATAAATTAAATTCAACTTAAATAAAAACTAACTATAATTATAATAAATTATTTGTTTGTGTCAGATTTAATTATCTTGGTTCAAGTTTAAATGTTATATTGAATCATCATATAAATAATATTTGATTAGTTCATAACTGATGTTTATACAACATATGTTTTGTTATGATTTTTTATTCAAAGCTTAAAAGAAGAGGTTTTTTATAAAATGCCTGAAAACTAGAAGAAGTTTTTTTCAAAAATTTTAAAGATCACAAAGGTTTTCTAGAATTTCGTAAACTATAGGGGAGGTTTATATCTTTTACCTTCAATAGAATAACTTAATAAACTACATCTTAAAAATAACTTGTAAATCAATTATCCAAAATCTTAAAATATAAATTTTAACAATAATACTGAATAACCTCAATAATGACTAATGTGAATATCTCTCTCCATTTAAAGACTCTTATGATTCAACTTTATGAAGAATGCAGTTACACTCTGCCTATGTTTTTAAACTCCTCTTCAATTCCTCATTTGAAATCATTACAATATAGTAGCATACATCAACAGGCAAAAACATAAATAAAATCAGTTAAGAACCCTACTCCTCATCCGTTATATGAGAAAAACCTTATCAATTATCCCTATATAATCTTTGAGAATTTTTTAAGAAAAAAAATCATGCATGATCAAATATCAATACCATACCCAAGTGTCATATGCAATAGCCAATGGTCGTAAAAACAATCACACAATGCCCTATTTACCTACCTAATGTAAGCACTAGATATTGCCTCGATCAATGAATTGATTTTTATTCCAATTTGGATCCAGATATTTTTCTGAAAAAATAAATTAGTTTATATCTCAATTTGGCCCCAAATTTTTTAAAGACAACAAATTGCTTTTAACCCTAATTTAACTTTGGAATTCGAAGTCGACCAATCCTCGTACTATACTCATATCACAAATAAATCACATTTATACACCTCTAATAGGCCCCCAAACAATCACGACATATATCCAACATTCACGACACACATTTAATCATAGTGTCGTTATAACATTCACTACACTCGTAATTGAGACTATGTGTCAATTATCATCTCATTCACACTCGTAATTTAGAAATTCCTTATTTCCTTAAAACTAAAGCTAATTTTTATCATAACCCTTATTTCGGATTTTAATAAGACTAACCTAATCTCAATGAATTCATTCACGTATAGCAAAATAAATCATACAAATCAGCAATCAGTAACAATAAATCAACTCATTACCCGGGAGGAAGGGGAAAGATCCTTTAGTCCCTTACTTTGGCCTTATTTTATCTCCCTCTTATTTGAGCCATCCATTCATGTGGGTCCCACATGAATAGATGGCTCAGATGAGGGAACAGAGGATTTGGAGCCCTCATCACATGGCCTAGAAAGCACAAGTGAATGTACGCTACTTGTCAACCGTACAGAATGTACGTTAAATCCTTTCTTTCTTATATATAGAAATTGAATTAATGCTACTAAACTTACTATCCTTAATGTTAAATGCCACTAAAACTACCCTTTCTAAGGTCTATATTGTATTTCTAGTTGACTTTTCTCTTAGATACGGGTCTTCCTTTTAGTTTGTGTAAAATTATCGACAAATAGTAACAAAATTAGTTTATAAAACTTCATGCTGAAGAGTTTGGTTAGTCAACCTCAACATTTAGCTAGCGGATTGCTTTTATGTAAAATCTTATGCAATCATTTAGTTAAGGTTCAGTTGGGAGCTAGACTAACCAATGCAATTGTTGTTTGGGGGTTCAGCTAGCCAAAATCAGCTCTTATTATCTTCAGAAGACTTGTTGAAAATTCTCTTAGATTATTACAGCCTGTTAAATAACTTTAATTAAATATTCTTATAAAAAGTTATGATAAAAATATTACATAATATTCGAAGTTGATAAAAAATGCAGCTTTTTCCACTAAATTCTCCTATTTAGGTTCAATACAATCTTTGATATCTTCTTATGAAATGTTAGATATTTTTTTATAAAATTTTTACAACTTCTCGAATCATTGTTGTTAGAATCTAACCATGATCAAATAACAGATACAGTAGAAAAAATCATTTTACAGATTCCGAGCGGATCCTGATAATTGAATAAACTTGAATAAAATAGAAAAATAAATTAGAAATTGTACCTTGTTTGTCTTCCTGTTAAAAAACCTTTGAAACCTTTTCGACTAATCAATCACGAGCTGTTCAATTGTCCCGCCTCTGACGGTATCTACAGAACAATTCTCAAGACTGATTTGAGAGGAAGAAAACAAAAATGCTAGCTTCTTAATGTTCTTCCTTTATTTAAATAGAAAAATCATTAGGTCTTTAATTAAAATTAAATTTCTTTAATTATAATTATAATCAAATCAAATTCTAATTAATTTAATTTTAATAAAATCAAATGTCTCATATTTGATCCCCAAGTTTCTCAAACTTTATAATTAAGTCTAACTTAATTAAATTAAATTTTCTTTCACAAATTGCTCTTTGATGTGTGATCTATTAGATTCCTAATAAATTAAAAATGATTATAAATTACACTTCTAATTCACAATCAGAATTAGATAAATTAAAGCTTCTTTTAATTTATCTTTCATTCTCCAATTAAACAATTCATAATCATAAATTATGATTGACGTCTAGCAACATGTCATAATTACCCAAATATCAAGAATATCAAAGTGAATGACTTAACCTGTCCATGCATCACTGTGGTGAATAATTTAATCTTTTCGTCATCTAATATTCTAATTGGACAGAGTATGAATATAGTGTATACTCTTTTTGGTCTAATTATGTTCGTTCTTACTAATTAGTGATTGATTTATAATTGAAATATGAAAAACGTCTTTTTAAATATCAATTCACTCTAGCCAGAGAATTTTATAAATCATTACCAATCAAGAATAGTGGAATATTCTCTTTAATTACTTTAAAATAATAAATCCTATATTAACTTACTCAACTATCTCCATATCGTTCATACTGTATCCAATTACTACCGACTGAATTATCCTAGGACAATTCATAAGTAGTATCAAAATACATTAATTCCCATACGAGATACATCGATAATTTCAAGTTTGAGGATCAATTATACAACCATCACTATAAGATAATCCACAGACATATAAGTAATATTTTATTTGGAATTCTCATAATCGGATCAGTCCAGTGACTTATTATCTAATAATTACCCACACATTAGTTTAATTATCTCCATACTTTAATTTATGAGATCAATTACTTTCTTCATAAGAAAGAAACATATGTGTGCTAGTTTTATCGTTCCAACAATATCCCGTCTTGATGAAACTACAACTAGAAACATTTAGGAATAATACATAAGTGTAAATTGAATCTTATAATTATGATCTCATCACAATTTCAATTACACAGTAATTATTCCAAAGATTTTACCTTTAGTATTAAAACATAAAACATTAATTAAATTAATACATAAAGATAAATAAAGCCTTTTCATTAATTAAAATAATGTCATATATTAATTTGCATCCAATTGATTGGCTAGAAAGGCATAAGTTAACAATTGCAACTTAATATCCTTATCAAAAGTTATTCTTATAACACTAAATAATGTTAAGTTTTGACTCAATATTGGACTCTAAATTATAATAAACTCATCTTAACCTTAAAAAGATCTAAACATTAAATATAATTACTTTTATAAGCATTAAGCAATTTCTCCAAACTTTGGATTTTATCAAAACTTCAAAATATTATAGAGATAATTAATTCACCTCGCTTACACATCTAATAACATAAACATTTTTTTTGAAGATACTTGTAATGACTAAGTCTACACTGATTTAACAACACTAATTTAAGTTTAAGAAAATCACAAGTTCAAAACTAACTAATTAGGAATTGATTAATATTTTTATATGCTTATAAACTCTTTCACCTCATTTCTTTTTTTCAGCATAAATATTTGACACCCACCTCACTTGTGAAATATTGTAGGTTTTCTTCTTTTAATCCTTAATGTTGTCGTCAAGATCCAATCCATAATATGAAATCTCTCGTCGTCTTCTAATGTCGAATCAGATTAAAAGTCTATCAGCTGCTCTGACGTTGGTACCACTCCCACCATCCTTGTCCTTACCCAACATCATGTTGACAAAGGTCTCCTCTACTCCAAGGTCCTCACACAATCCCAGAAGAAAATAAATAAAATATGAATATGTTGACCCAAATTCTTTAAGGAAAAGCTTTATAAAAGTTGAAGCGAGCACCGAACTCGTGAAAAAGCCAATTAGCTAGACATGAATGGATCAAGTTCACGTGTTACTAATCACAAGACCCTAATCCTGTCAGACTGTATAACATTTTGTTTTTGTTTTGTCTGGCAGTGGAAGAGCACAGTTGTTCTTCATACTTGGATTTGTCAAACACAAAATTAGTATCTGTAATGCTTTTGTCGTCGCAGAGTGCTAACTGTAAAGACCTTTTTCCTCCAAGAGCTTTGAATCTATCCACCAAGAAAATCTTGGAAACGTCATTTGGTTTTTGACTTAATGTTTCTTTTCCAAATTCCAAGTTTACATAATTACTGAAACGGCTGGATTTGGTAACGTCTGCACATGGTCTTCAGCCCATTTCCTTTCACATTCTTTTTAACTTAAATAGTCAAATGTTTAAAAGTAAAGGCCAGAGTAATTGTCAAAAATATGGCAAAAGATGGCTGATCTTACTCTTAAGTTTCCCACTATAAAGAAAAAAAAACCAGATATTGCTTTACGTGTCATATTATACCCATATGCTGTGATCTATACGATCCTTCTTTTATTTTTTCTTTCCTAAGCTACAACTAGGAGCTTCATAATCGATTGGCGTGACCAGCGACGCATATTAACAAATACTCGAATGTACAAGTTCACGTAAGAGACGGACTAATCGCGAGGAATTTGACTTAATTCAGTTGACTTTGTTATGATATATTATATATATCTTTATTTAGTTTTGACATTTTAATGGGACATATAGGACATGTTGATATTGGAATTATTTTATAGTTGAAAAAATGAATAAATTGGATGGATTCATATTTGAGATGTTGCTGTTGCGAAAAACATTAAGATGTTGAAGTGGTGGTGTTGTCGTGGAACTCTATTTAATTTTATGGATTATGCATATCTCCTAATTAACTCAGAAGTCCATCGAAGGTGCAATGACTAAATCAAGTGGGAGTGTGTGTGCAGTTAAGAGATGGTGCTTTCCACGGTGTTGTGTATGTGGAGCAAATTGATTGGTGAATTAACATAGTGGGTGTATTGGTTTTAATGTGGGGTCACGTGTATAAAGATAATAATTTTCCAGCTGTGCAAGTTCTATTGGTGGAACCAAGTTTTAGGTTACTAGAAAATTGATTTATGAGTGTTCTTTGGTGGGGGACTGTTCACGGCTTTTGGGGTTGCGCAGATGTGGTTTTGAGAAGCCAAGTATTGAGTTTTTTGATGATCGATTTGAGTAGCCTTGGTGTGTGTGTGAATCGTTGATTTATTGGAGGTTTCATATGTCTCTGAAATAAATTTTGCTGGGCTGCGCAATCGTTCTTTTGGTGCTGAATTTCTGCAGTCTACGTTAATTACCTGTGGGCAGTGGACTGTGTAATTTTTCGTGGAAACTTTAGGCAGTATGGGAAGCAGTGTGATTTGTTCTACGATAGAATTAACTATGGCGAAAGTTTTCAGTTGAGTTATTTTGAGAAGATAAATTAATAGGGAAGTCTTCTTTGTTTCAAGTATTTTTGTTATTTAATTTTTAGTTGATTTATCTTTGTTTCAAGATAAATTAATTTGAGCTATTTTTATTTATTATTGTTTTGAGTGAAAGTAGTTAGACGAATCCTCTTATGAGGTTAGTACGAGGCGGTCGTACTATTGGGTTAATTGAGAAAATCCTTTATTGAGGTTAGTACGAGGTGGTTGTACTATAGGGTGTGAAATTCTTTCATGGGAAGTGAGGTTGTGGGATAGTGTCAAAGGTTGAGTGGTGTCGGCTCAGTAAAGCCTTGGGTAAATCTATTGTACTTTCGTGAAAGTTATTAAGCTGAGTGAGGGTTCCACAGATGTAGGTAAGGTGTGCCGAATTACGTTACCAAATTTCTGGTGTTTTTATTATTTCAGTTTTGCTTGATTTTATTTTGTTGGTGTCAAATAAATTTGTTGAAAGTTTGCGAAACAATTAACCCCGTTTCAGAGCAGGTCACTGATTCAGAACTTTGTAGCAAGTTGATGTAGATCCTAGTTTCGCAAACATGGCCATAAGAGAAGGAGCATCGATTATTAGGCCACCACTATTGGACGAATTTAGCTATCCATCATGGAAATCTAGGATAAAATTCTTTATTCAAGCTCAAAGCACGAGAGCCTAGCATTCAGTAGCACACGGTTGGATGCATCCAATGGTTATTGATGATAAAGGAGAGACAGTTCAGAAGGATCCGTCTGAATGGACAAGAGTGGAAGAAAAAAGTGCACTCAGAAATTCACAAGCAATGCATGTGATATTTGGTGCTGTTGATGAGGGACACTCAATGATTTCAGCCTGGGAATTGGCTAAAGAAGCGTGGGATATGTTGCAGACTATTCATGAAGGGTCTAAATCTGTGATAGCGTCAAAACTACAGATGTTAGTTGTGCAGTTTGAAGAGCTGGAGATGGGTGAGAATGAGTCACGTTGGAGATTTTTATGAAAGATTGAGAGATATAGCTAATCAAGCTCATCAACTGGGAAAGAAATACTCCAACGTGAAATTAGTCAAGAAAACATTGAGATCACTGCCTCCAAGATTTATTCCAAAAATTGCAGCAATATAGGAAGCTCACGACATTGATAATATGTCATTAGAAAAAGTTATTGGAATCCTTACAAATTTCGAAATGAATCTTCTGAGAGGTAAGCAAGAAAGAAGTAAAGGATTGACACTACAGGTGGAAACTGGAAAAACTGCGAATGATATAGAAGATGAATCCGATGAGAGTGAGGATGTAGAACTATTAATAAGAGAGTTTAGTAATTGGTTGAAGAGAGTGAAAAAGGATAGACTCAAGTTTAGGCAAAAAGGCAGGAACTCATCGAACAACAACTTCAAACAAACCAAAACTCAAAAGGGAGAAATAAAGGTAAAGAGAATTCAATGCCATGGGTGTCAAGGCTTCGGACATGTTCAAGCGGAGTGTGCCAATAATATGAAGAAGAGAAAAGGAAAATTCTATACGAGCACTTGGAGTGATAACAAATCCGGAAGTGAAGAAGAAGTTGAGAATAATGAGGCGTTAGTTACTTTGTACAGCAAAATTCCAGTTACTTGTTTAATAGTAACTGAGAAGGAAGTAACTGAATATGAAAAAGTAAGTAAATCTGGAAATTTCAAAAAAAACGCAAGTGATTCAACTTAAAGCTTGATCTCAAATTATGATAGTGATGAAAGTGGGTCAAGTGATAAAATGGAGAATATTTATAATGTAACATCCCGTCCCCAAAGGAAGGACTAGGACCCCTCAATGAGAGACAAAGGATAAACATTAGTTTGACATGCATCGTAGCTGAAAGTTGATGGTCGGATGGGGTGACCGACCAACTGAGCGAATGAACACGGACTGATTGCCCGTGCTGGGGCGAAGTGATGGGACACGACTGATTGATGAATGGTTGGTACCGATCATAAGCCTTTCATTGTTGGTCGAGTCTTGTGAAGTCGACCAACTTCTTTATCGAGTCCCAAATTGTAGGTCGATTGCCGACCGATCTGTTATTTGCTTATCGAACTCTATGCTTGTCCGAGCTT
>JANVCL010000009.1:13853111-13873604 GCA_026546855.1 Erythroxylum incrassatum
TTTGGATATATTGAAGGGTTTTGGTTCATAAAGATTAGAAAATACATGGGCTTTAGCAATCTAGAGTCAATTTTAGTGGATGTGCTTTATGGGTTCTTAATTTTGAATTCATATTGAATGGGAATTTTATCATTGATGAAGGAAATCAAGGAGGGGATCAAGAGAGGCTAGAAGAGCAAGAGGAAAGACATCCGTAAGCAAACTTCAAAAGCAAGGAAACTAAGGTAGGTTTCATTTTTATAATTGAGTTAATGAGCTATAAATGTCCTTCAAATAAAAGTAATTTAATGATTTTTCAACTACCTCATAAATAAGCATTTATTGTTCTTTAAATGATTGAGAATTTGCCATATGTTGTTGTATGTGAATTTTGGAATGAAATTCTATTGCTTATAAATTATTGTATTTGTTGCTTTTGAGTGAGTTGAGAAGTGGCTTTGATGCTTGGTATAGGAATGTGGTTGTTGAATTGTGAAATACGTCATGTTCATGAAAGACAAGTTTTAAAAAATGTGCCATATAGGCAAAATATTTTCAGTTCATGAATTACATGTTATATGAGTTTGGTGTAGTCCATCCAAGAATTGTCATGTGCACGTTGACCAAGTTAAGGCTTCTCCCGCCTGCCCGCTAGTGACACGGAGCTCCTTTATGGACTCCTTTAAGTTTACAACTACACAAGACCATTATGTGAAATTGTGTAGTTCGTCATGTTTATGGATCTACCGAAACCATTATGAAGTGCTTATGTGTTTACATGTGTTAACAAGCTTGATGAATGCATGACTTATATGAGTTGTGAATTGGTTTGACAAGCTGTGAATTTGAGAAATATATGTTTTATGGATGTTCGTGAAAAATTGCTACGATCATGGAGGTTTCAATGGTTTTTGCTCATTAACGATTATAAAACTGTTACCCACGAGCGTTAAGCTCATCCCCTATTCCTTCCCATCTGCAGGTGACAAGCAAGAGATCGAGTGAAAGAGAATCGAGGTATCACTCCAAAATTTGCATCTTTTGTGTTTAAAGCTAGAATTGTAACTACAAGGCTTTAGTTGCATTTTGAGTAAATTACTATGCATATAACTTTTTAGCATTTTGAGATATTGATATATTGTTGCTGAAAATGCCCACTAAAGCTTTGTAAAAACTCCTATATTTTGATGTTAATAAAGTATATTTGTGTTTTGCTGATGATATTCCAAAATTTATATTTTGCATTTTCAAGTTTTTCTATAAGGGTGAGAATGTGTGTTCTGATTTCAGGCAAAATACTGTATTGATCTAGGTTGAATTAGATAAAGTTGTCTTCTTGGAAGTTGTAGTTTATTTTCCTGTCTTTCCAATGACACACACACACACACACACACACACACACACACACACACATATATATATGAAATTTTTGGACATTGGAGTTGAGAGATATGATTATTAGAAGTTGTGATGCTGTTTAGGATAGATTTTAGGGACAACTGCCTTGTTTCGAAATTTTAACCCTTATAGAGGCAACAATTGTTTTTATGTTCTTCACAGAAGTTGTAGAGCTAGAAGTCTTCTTTAAAAAGGTCTAAAAATGAGCTTAATCTAATAATTGTAGTCAAAGTTATGCCCTTTTTACTAAACAGGTCTGAAGAAGAAAAGGCAAAGGAGGAAGCAGGGAAGCATGCCACAGTCGTGACTTTGCTGGTGCTCCAGACCTGAACACCTTTCACTTTGTTGGATATAACTTTTTCGTCCGACCTCCAAATGACCTGATTTTTGAAGCATTGGTTTCCTAACACATTTCTCTATATCA
Source organism: Erythroxylum incrassatum (assembly GCA_026546855.1). Lineage (NCBI taxonomy): Eukaryota > Viridiplantae > Streptophyta > Magnoliopsida > Malpighiales > Erythroxylaceae > Erythroxylum > Erythroxylum incrassatum. Next base: position 13,854,913 of record JANVCL010000009.1, read on the forward strand.
TAACAAAAATTTATATCTTTTGGTATTAATCTGATGAAGTTTGATTGAATCAAAGTGAGGGGATTGTTAGGAAGAATATAAGTTGGATATTTTACTAAATATGCTTCAGTATTTTGGTGATATCTTGACCTGAAGAGCTAAAAATGTGATGATTATTATCTCTAATTAAACTAGAGACATAGATCCACAAAGTGTTTGAAGGAATCGAATTTTAATTTAGTCTCAAAGATTTTCAATTTCTAGAAGGAAGTTGAGTATAATGAACTGTTCCATTCTAATGACAGTCTAAAAGTGTGTGGGCTATATCTTTCAGGTTTTTGCTCTAAATTGAATGATTTTAGTATCATTAGAAACGTAAGACAAAGAGGAAGAAATGTTCTGAAGAATTCTTAATGAAATTCTGATTTGAGGTTTCCCAAAATCTGTTCAAAAATAGGAGAAATGAGTTCGTTTTTGGAGGTTTGACTTAGTGTAGGCATGCCACCCTTATGGGATGCACGTCTAGATGTCACGTAGGATGTCAGGCACGTGACTCGCAAGGGTGGGCTCCCAACAAGAAAATCGGTCACGGAAGGCAAGTGGTGATTAGTATTTGATGAGGATATTTGTATTGCATCGATTTATTCTTCATTAGGGAGAATTTTGTCAAATTCCTCCAAGCGGAGCCCATTTCCACCATTAGAAACTAATAATCACATTGACATTCTGCAATGAATTAATGTTAATAGTTTTATTATGAAAAGTCAATAGAAGAATTCTTATTTGAATGTTACAACATTCTAGTAATATTAATTTTGTGATCTATCAAGTGACACTACTTCATATGATAAGGTTGAGAATATTGAGTATGTGGTATTATGTTTAGGAGATGCATAAACATCCCTTACAGAATCCTCTAATGTAAATAATTGTACAATTGTGATTTAGCTTTAATTTATCTTAATAATTAGCTTGTTAGTTTTAAGCTACTCCATTAGATATATGTTTTCATAAAATATATATTTAATAAATCCAAATGTGTGCATGTTAAAAGATTTGGTCTTTTAAGTTTTTAGTTTTGAGCTACTCCGTTTGACTTTTAATTGTTATGTTCGATCATAGTCTCATGGCACGTTGAAATAAAGTCATTTTGATGGATATATCTATATACTATAAGTGGTAGAGATTTGGCATAAAAGCAATCATATGGTAAATATGTATATAAACATCCATTGCGGAAGTAGCCTTCATTCTCTTAAAAAAAATTCATCAAACAATTAGCAGCTTTTCTCAAAGAAGCATGGAAGGTTGAAAGAAAACATTGACCCATACAAATCCAACATATAAACACAATTCACCATCTTCCAAACAAAAACAAAAACAAAAGCAAAAACTCATACACTATAAACAAAACAAAAAACTGACATAAACTCCTAAATGTAGCAATAAAACAGAGCACAAGAATGAGGGGGTTATTGAAAATAAAAAAGAAGAACAATATCAACACAAGAAATGACACTTCTTTAATGATGACAACCAAATCACAGGAGATGACCATAATAGAGGGGATGACGCGCTTATTAGACATAATGTTGATATTTCAGTTATAGATATTCAATATAATGACACCTGGTAGAAACAAAGGAAAAAAGATGGCAATTATCGAAATTGTTCCTACCCCATAACAACCAGATCAATCCAATCTTAGCTAACAACAACAATCGACTTCATCCACCATTGAAGCCATCTAGCAACAACCTCCATTTGCCTCAACTAGTGTTGAGGGATCTTTAGGTCTATTAATCTTTACCACCTATAATTAGACTTATGCTCAAATATATATTTACATGTTTAATGCGTTTTTTCTTATCATTAATCTTTTGTTGTCAGGTTCCAATACCGCCATCAGAAAAAGAGGTAAAGGTATCACTAAAGGTTGTAAGTTGCAATGCATGAAGGTTGTAATGAACAATAAGTTATCTATACATATTGATATCTCACAAGGTCATCTTGTTGACAAGATTCAATCAACAAAATTGTCAAGTGGGTTAGGGGTTATTTCTAGGACTAAACTGCCTTGCCTTCAGCATGCCAAGTAATTAAAGGAAGACAATTTGCTATAGAATGCTTTGGAAAAAGTTTCATTAATTTTCAATCTATTTAATTATATGCATTTTGTTTTACTTATTTAAAGATTAATTTCACATTTACTTGTTGTTCATAGATGAAGCTCATTATCATCGATATCGACAACCTTGAAGTTTCAAGCTGAGTTACTTCATTATTGAAACAAAGGGCTAAGGATCATTGTTATTGACCGCATAAATACTAACAAATATTTTTCTTCTGATGAGGAAGCATGGAAACAGGTTCTCAAATGGACGTCTCTAGAATATTTGAGCCAAATGTGTGATTATTTGGCCTCTGTCAATGTTAAGGTTTTTCTTCTTTCTCTTCACATTTGCTTCCATTAATCTTATTACACAATTTAATGACTATTTCTTTTCTTGATTTAAGAAAAGTGTGAGAAAGGCAAGGTTAATAGAGGAAAAAAGAAAATTCCATATAACCAAGGCTCCAAATTATTTGTTGTAGTACAAAATGAATATGTAAGTTCTTTATTTATAAGTTGTAATTAAGTTAGTAAATACAATATTATTATTGTGTTTTCAATCTTTTTTTTATAAAACAGAGTGAGAAGGAACTACAAGGATAAGAGTATAATAGGATTATGCTATACAAACTCATTTACTATGAGGAAACTCAAGGGTTGATATCAGAAGAAGCGCAAAATAACTACATAATTATAATGAATTGGATATTGATTTTGTTTTTTAAATTTTAAAATAAGATGCAAGAGTTGTTGCAAATATCATTGTTTGACAGAAATGAGTCAAATGTAGATGACATTTACAACAACGTGCTTAGTACAAGATCTGGCTACAACAAAGGTCTTGGGTTTGGCCTTAAGCCAACTACTTCATCCTCATCAAGACTAGTATATGTTGACTGTCTTGAAGAGAACCTGTCGCTTAAGGCTAAATTAGAATATAATGAACAAAAGTTAGAACATAATGAACGAAAGTTAGCCAAGCTTGGAAAGATGATCAATTAAATTCTTGGCCCGAATTATGTTAGCTGTGACGATAAAAACAAGTCTTAGTTTGTACATAACTATTTTTGTTAACATTTGTAATTAACATTTAATGATATTTTATTGTTTGTATAAAATGCTTATAATTTCTAACTATTTTTAATTATATTTTTGTAAAATATAAATATTATACTCAATAACATGGATTAAAAATGTCATCAATAATTATAATTAACATGATAAAATTTTTATTAATAATGTTTATTAAAAAATAAAAAACGTAGCTAAAAAGATTTGTCTATGTTTTAAAAATTTTCACCAAAACTTTTTAGCTACGTTTTGAAAAATGTCATTAATAACTTCTGGCTACATTTCCAAACACAATAAAAAAAATTTGCTATGACTGCTATATTGTTGCCAATAATTTTTTGTGAAGATTCAAAATTCATCGCCGAATATTACTACCTATGCTTACAGTAACGTAGTTGGTTCAGCCTGATCTTGCTGAGGTTGATCGTCGTTGTTTTGATCCATGGTCTGTACGATTCTAGCTGTGAAATACCTGCAAAATAAATAACGGTGGGCCGGGAGTTGATTCCCGGGAGGCCCCTCCAACGCTCAAGTCAGTCCTTTTGTCTAGGTTTTGGTTGCTGAAAGTATAGAAAAGTAGGGTTGTAATCTCATACCTGAATCCGATAGGAATAGTACCTTATATATGTCGTGGATGCTAGGTTTACGTAGATCTTTATGTTTGCATGGGAGTCTAACGCCTGATGGGCCGGCCAGGCCGTGGTCGTGTGGAGATGGGCCTGGGCCTAGCACAGCCGACCCAACCAAGTTTGTTCCCTACTTTTGCATACTAGCTTTATAAGATATGTTGGATTTTCTTCTTAGAATTATGTAGAGAAAACATCTTAATGGGATTTCTAATGAGATGTTCTTCTTATTGGTATGGTTTTAATTATGTAAAAAAATAGATCTTTCGATTTCTAAGATCAAAACTTTGACTATAAAATATACAACAAACGGCAATAATAACCATTCAAGAAATAGATAACCAAGATATATATCATCCCCAGTAAGGTAAAAATTCAAATCTTTGATTCTTTTTAAAAAGCAATTGAAAAGTTTTTCTGATTTTTGCTAGGTTTTGAATAAAATCATAAGCGTAGTTTAATACTCCTAAAAAAACTTTTAACTTGTTTTTTATCTTGTAACTTATTAGGAAATTGCAAAAAAATTTCGAGGTTATGAGGTTGAAGTTTAACTCCCCTACTGTCTATTTCCATGCTAAGAAATTATGTTTCAATCTCACATATCTTAGCTTTTTCTCAAAAAGAGCTAAACCATGTTCTTCATATAAATATGCAAATTTATGAAGATGTATAATATGTTGAGCAACATTATTACTAGCTATTAAAATATCATCCACATAACAATGAATGAAATCATGATACTTAAAGTTATTATCCATTTTTCTTTGAAATATTTGTGAGTCATTTTTTAAACTAAAAAGCAATAACAACCATTCATAATGACCTTGTAGAGTATAGAAGGCAATATATGGAATGCTATCTTTATTTTTTTTCGTCTTCTAAAATCCACTACTGCAATCAAATTTAGAGAAAATTTGTTTTCCTCTAGTCAAGTTTATTATTGTTTCTTTGTGACGTAGGAAGTACCCTTCAAATATTGTATTATTATTTAATTTTTTAATAATTTACTACCATTTTAGCTTTATTTCTAATTAGTTCTACTTGGTTTCTAACCATAAAAACTGGAGAAGAATGAGGGGATTTACTAGGACTAATGATCTTTAGATTTTCTAGTTCAAGAAGTTGTTTTTTAAATTCTTCTTAATCTTTTAAATTATATCTCATAGTAATAACTCTAATAATATTTTGTTTATCTATCATTTCTAAGTTTGCTTCTTCTCTGTTTTTATCCCAAAATTGTAACTAGTTATCATAATAATTTTTCTTTATTTTTTGTTTTACTAATTCTAATCCATCTTTAATGATTTTTATCTATTGATACTTATTTTTTATAATATTTTCTATTTTAATAAAGGTTTTCCTTTTGGAAAGATCAGTTTTTCTTTGTATCCTACATCACGTAGGTTATGCAAAGTTTAAAGGGGATTGGGTAGATCGAGCATAGGCATTTTTTATTCAATTAACTATGATCTAATAACAGCAAGGAATTTTGAAATATAATTGTTGTTTAATAGTATCAAATAATATCCTAATAATATCAGTTTCAGTGTCATAAAAATAAAAAGGTGGACATTTTATTAAGAATGATCCTAATAGGATTTGGGGTTGATGAATTCCTTTGGATAAATATATCTTATTATTAGAAATATCTAATCCTATAATGTTTTTTAAGGTTTCATGCTATTGCAAAGGAAAACAACTGGCTTTATATAAACAAGAACCTACTCCAATGTCTATATAAGCAACAAAGTATTCAACTCTATAATCTTCATAAGTTATTCCGATTGGACCATAAATACTAATAGGACTAGCCATTATCTAGGAATATATATTATATTATTGCTATAGGATAGTTGTATTCCATATTGAGTTATTTTATAAGGTTGAAATTGTTCTAGAAAACTAGTGCCTATGATTATTTCTAAATTGAATCATTCATTTTCAACTAATACTTTTATAAGTATTTTACTATCTCCTATCTTTGTAATGGTTTCTATGGCATCATCTATTTGATGTATTTCACCATTGAAATTTATATACTAATAAGGTTCATTTAGTTGGAAACTTATCAAATTATGTGTTAGATTATGATTAATGTAACTTCCACTCACTCCAGTATCGATTAAGATATTATAGGGAACATAATTTGTACCATCAAAGTATTCTCCTTTAATTTCATAATTAGAACTTATCTTTCTATTTGCTCTTGTTAAAGAGATAAACATATCGGTTGCTACTTGAAACACTAGTTTCTAAATAAGATAATCTAGGTAATAATTTATTGTCAGAAGGTAGTAAGGTTTTTGTCATAAATCTAATGAAAAATCATCTTCAAAGTCTTCTACATTTGCAACATAAGGAAGATATACTATTTCAACTTCCGTATGATGAGTATTTGATAAGGCATAAGATGTCAAGTATGTAATAGAATATGGTCTATTTCTGTCTTAATTGAATCTTTTCTTTCAAAGTTTTGGATTAAAGGTCTTTATCTTGTATATTATAAGACATCTTAGGATAGATATTAAACAAAAGTTTTTGATATCGAAGATTGTGTCTTAAAATTCTTATGCAGGCCACTTTCCATTATGAATTCGGTCATCTAACAGTGCTAATTTTATAGGACTATTAATTCCTTCTTAAAGTAGATTTAATTATCATTTATATAGATATGGTATGCACCCATCCTATTTTGTCCCAGACCTTGATACAATTTTTGCACCTGACATAAAATTTTTGCAACAAAACATAACACAATCAAATGTTTGCAACAAAATATGCGAACATAAATATCTTAATCACGAGAAGAAATAAAATATTTTTACCATATTTAAACTTTTCATAATATTAAAGATTAAAAACAAATCTTCATTCTCTATGTTATCACTATTTGTTATAATATTAATAACTTCTTCGAAAAGGGATGTAATTATTTCATCTATCAATTATCAAAATCTAAATCTATTCTGGATAATCAATATATAAATTTTTTCTAGAAAATAAGAAGTCATGAGATAATTATATTCAGAATAGTTTTGCATTTCCAAATTAAAGGGTCTATTATGCTTTCATACATATATCTTTAGTGTTTTGATCATAGCTTTACGGGATTTTCGTCAAATCTTTTATCGAGTGTTTCAGCTCTAACCTTAGAGTAAGGTAACAACCATTGACGCTTCCTTTAGCAAAGTCCATCAAAAGTATGGTTGTAAATGGTATTTGCATAAAGGATGATTTTATTTCATAGTAGAAGATATTATAAGGACGACATAGAGATTGCTTGATACCCCGTAGATTGCTTGATACCCTTATTACTACCTTAAGGTATATTATACAAGCTAAAGTTAACAAAATTATATCTTATCAGCTTTTTCAAAAGATAGATTTTATATTTATTTGTAGTGGATTCTCTGTCATCTAGAGAGATTTTCATCTTATCTTCTTATCATTCATAATCATTAATATTGCATAAAATATATTTTTATTAATAAATAATTTGAGAATATAATAATATTTAAATAAGATCGATTTCATAAAGATCACAAAAATGATGATTTTAAAATTTTTCAACTAAAAATTTTCACATTGATTATAAATTATAATTGATTAAATATTTTTTTTAAATACATAAAAGCTTTAAATTGATTGCAAGATTGATTATAAGACTGATATTTATAATTGTCTTATTCAGTAGCGACTTAAGTTCAAGGTCTGAATTTGTTAACATTATTTTAAATTTATTTTTGATATAATAACTTAACGTTCTTAAATTTAAAAACTAATAATATTATTTTAATAATAATATCATTTTAGTCTATATATTAAGATTGTTAGAATTAAATTTTGAATTATTATTTAAATTCGAACTGTTCTAAGAATCAATAAACTCAAAAACCGTTCAATATATATTTGTCGGTTGCATGAGTTTGCCAAAAGATAAAAATTTGGAATTATTATTTTGGTAATTTTTATAGTTATTATAATTTATATTAATTGAATTATTATTACATATCAACAAATAATTTATGATAAAAAAATATTTAGTTAAAATGAGTTATGACTGGATCCAATATAATTAACTGGAATAAATGCTCATAAACATGATAATGAACATTACAAATATAAAGCACCTTCTAAATATTTTAACAAATAATAACTCGTCTAGTCAATCCTTTCCTCAATTCTTACTGGAAAGCCACCTTTCATTTTGGCTGTGAGGTAGGCAACAAACACCGGTTCCTCACCGTCCTCCGCCGCCGGGACCACCTTGAACTTACTCAAAACACCGGCAACCACCCTCTTCATTTGTAAGAAAGCCATTTCCTTCCCTAAACAGATCCTCGGCCCAGCTTGAAACACTGGGTAAGTGTAAGCATCTCTCCCCACAAAACTCAGTTTCTGTGTCGCCAAGTCTCTTTCGAGCCACCTCTCCGGCTTAAACTCAGCCCAGTCCTGACCCCAAATCGCCTCTAATCTACCCATCGCATAAGGGTGATACGTCACTCTCATGCCTTTCTTCACCGGAGTTCCGTCCGGCAACACATCGTCGGCGGTCGCCACTTTCGAGTCCGTTGGTACCGGAGGGTAAAGTCTCATGCTTTCACATAGTGAAGCATGTGTATAAATCATGTCTCTTACTTCTTCGAATATTGGCATATCTGATTTGTCCCGTATTTCTTTCAGAATTTCTGTCTCCACCGCTGGTGTTTGGGAAAGCAGCCAAAAGAACCAGGTCAAAGCAGCAGAAGTTGTGTCACGTCCAGCTAATAGAAAGCTGATTACGATATCAGTGACAAAGTTCTCGTCTTTGTGACCGGAGCTTAGGAATCGTGATAAGAGGTCAACAGATTCCAGGGATGATTTGCTTCTCAGCTCTTCCTTCTTCTCTTTCACGATGTTTGTGGCAAAGTCTCGGACTTTAGTCACAGCTTGCTTGAGTTGCTTTTCCGATCCAATACCCAGGCGCCTCTTAATATTCCAAAATATAGGGGAAAAGGAACTGAACCTGTCACTACTTAGCTTGACGCCCTCTTCAAAAGCCTTTGCGAACTCTGCTTGTGGTAAGGATGGCAGCAAATAAGCAGGATCATACCCAAAAGCAATTTTGCAGATGTTATCAAAAGCGAACCTTTGAAGAATATCTTGAAAATCAAGCACTTGTTTGTTGGCAGCAGCACTGGAGAGAATTGGGATGAGGCGTTCGGAGAGCTCTGTGTCAACTACAGTCTCGACAAATTTTCGGAGAGACTTGGTGTTAAATTCGTGACTCGAAACTTGTCTCTGAAATTTCCAGGTGTCACCATCAATGTTGAAAATACCGTCGCCAAGGAAATCGTAAAGTGTCTGTCGAAATTCATCTCCTTTCTCGTACAAGTGGAAATTAGTCTTGAGAATATGTTGGACATTCGCAGGGTTGCCGGTTAAAATCCGGTGACGACCAAGCCCAGCGTTAAAGACGTACGTTGCAGAGGGTGAGTTTAGTAGTATGTCTGATGTCCATTGAACACGACGGTCTTTGTTTGCCCGAAAATAGAAGAATGAACCGATAAGAGGATACGATTTTGGAAGTTTAGATACTTCTTTGTCGGGTTTGCATGTCTTGAGAACGGAAAAAATGAAGAACAGTGAAAGGATTAGGACAGAAGAAGAAACCAGAAGCTCAACCAACATGTTGACAACTAGATAGTGGTTTTAACGTGGCAGTTGATGATGAGTTCCGAAGACGTTCAGATATGTTGTTTGAGAATGGCTATGGGGTAGGCGGGACGGTCTATATTTATAGTTAAAATATGTGGACTTGTAAAAGAGAAATGGGGCAAGGGTCTTCTATGGAGTAGGAAGAACGGGACGTATTCTTCGGTCCTCAAATACCCTGGCCCTCTGTACATGTACAGAGGGGCAGGGTATTTGAGGACAGAGGATCTCAAGGGTAGGAAGAGGAAGAACACGCTTCATTAATAATAAGGAGAAATATTTCGAAGTCAGTCGATTCTAAAACAAGATGATTAACGTCAGTCGGTTCGAAAACAAAATAATTAACTGCCACAGCCGTAAAAGTAAAGAGTATCAAACTGTAAAAGGATTGACTCATTTTTTACTTAAGCTGAAATTAAAAATTATCAACATATTATTATATTTATTATCATAATACATATGTGATAGAAATTTATTTAAGAGATCACTTATCAACACAATAAAACATAAAAACAAAAGATATTAATCAAGTATTTTTATCCACGACCACAAGATGTTAAAAAATGTAATTTTAATGATAAATCATGAGATCTTTAACACATACCACAAATGATTTGTGAATGCTTATACAAGGCATGTTGACAACAACCTAACATATATTTCATACAATTTAAAAATATAATTTTTATTGTCAAAGACAAGGGCTTGAAATTAATTATAAAATAACTAAGTAAAAGTAATAATATTTGGATGCTTTAATAAAATAAACAATTTCATTAAGTTTTTATATTATTCTTTGGAACTCAACACAAAAATTTATAATTATATTTTTCAAGTACTCAAAATTTATTTAAAAATTGCTTTTATAAAAACATTCACTAGTTGTTCATTAGTGTTGCAACAGGCTATCTTTATACTCCTTTAGCAGCTAGTTTCTTTGCGAAGGCATGTCAAGTCTTAATGTATTTTGAACAACTATAATATTACAGTAGATACTCATTTACTTAACTTTTGATAGTGTTGTATATGACAAATCCTTTGAGATTTAACAAATAATACCTAAATCTAGATTGAAAACACAATCTGATGTGCTCTTTCACTCATGAGATGAACTTCTCTAATCACTGTCAAAAATACACAGTTCATTATTTTTTTTTCAAAAAGTAATGTAATTTATTGATTAATGAGTCAATACAACCTTACAAGGTTTAAAAGTATCAAAGGAACAAAGAAATAAGGAAGCAATGTGTTCTGGTTACTATCTACTTTTGTTTCAATCTAATATTCATCTTCTCTTCATGTCAATTGAAAGGTTTCATTTATTTTCCTTACTATCATGTTCATTCTACATTGGAGTGCGATTTTCTAGTATATTTGTTCCTCATCTCTTTTCTCTTATCAGAAGATTCTCCTATTTCTTTCTTGCCAAATTGTGTACACCATGATTACAAGGCTAATTCTCACCGCTTTATGATATGTTTTGTTTCCCATTCTCATAGTAGGTATCCATTCTACTAGATCTTCCCAATTTAGCACTATTTTCCTAATGTTTAGCATTCCCTCCAATTTTTCCCAAATGCTTCGAGTGTACCCGTAATTGACCATAATGTGGTCTAGTGTTTCAAGATAAGAGTTGCAAAGCTCATAATCTGTTAATTCCATTGATAACTTGATCATGTCCTTAGTCAGGAGCCTTCTAACAATTGCCATCCATAAGATGAAAGCATGGGAGGGAATAATATCATTATCCCATACTAATTTGCTTCACTTAAATTTGTTGTCTGGTTCTCTTTGGAGAAATTTCTGCATCCTTTTGAGCTAAATACTTTGGATCCACTAACCATCAAGAGGATTTCATCCTGTCTTGTTTCCTAGCAACTAGGAATGTTGTTCATTATAATATCCAGTCCTCTACTATTATGGAATGGCCATCTCCAATGATTGTTCATAATTAGTTTGATCACCTTTGTGTTTGAGCTTATTACTAGCGTTAGGTAATGGATCTCCTATATCTTGTACCAAGAGCCTCTACCATGCTAGTTATCATACCAAAATAGTGTTGATTCCCCATTTTCAATTATGTGGTGGATTAGGTTCGCATCCATAGTCTTGATTCCAATATTTGACTTAAGTTCCATGAGAAGTTCTACTTTGATTTGAGACTCCATAAACTGTTCTCTTTGATGTAAACATTATGGATCTATGTTGCCCATAGCTCCTCTTTTTGACTGCATAGTCACCATAACTTATAAGCCATGTTGATTTATTGAGTAATTTGGCTGAATATATCCCTAAGCCTCTTTGGTTCTTTTGCTGACATATCTTACTCCAGCCAACTTTTGCTTTGTTTTATCCCACCCATAAAAAGTCTCTTAGTTTATTGTCTATCTCCTTCAAAATAGTTTTAGGAAGAGCTATGTAGTTGGTCTAGTATGTTGCCATGTTGCTCAGAATGGTTTGAACCAATTGCAATCTACCCCCAATCTGTTGCGCCAACAGTTGATCTTCTTATTAAGAATATCCATCAGTGGTCTGCAATTTGTTACATTGATTCTTTTTTTAATATTTGCACTCCAAGGTATTTAATAGGTAATTGACCTTGTTTGAGTCCCACCTCCTTTGCTTTCGAGGCTACATCCCTTCTAGTATCCTTTAATAGATAGTAACAACTTTTGTTAGGATTGCTTCTAAATCCTAAAATTGCTTTGAATTCCTTTATAGCTTGTAAGAGAAGATTAATGGATTGCTTATAAGCCTTGTAAAAAAGTAAAATGTTATCTACAAATGTAAGGTATGTTATTTTGGCACCTTCGCATCTTTGGTGATATTGGAATCTAGGGTTATTCCTTGTTTTCTCCTCTACGATGACTGACAGAACCTCTATACACAATACAAATAGGTAGGGGGATAGATGATTCTCTTGCCTTAGCCCTTTTCTAGCTTTGATCAGCTTAGTTGTTTCCCCTATGCACTAGGATTGCTAAAATGGAAGAAGGAATGCACTACTCAATCCATTTCCTAAATTTGAGAGGGTATCCAGCTGGTTCTAGGATTAATGCAATGAAACTCAAATTCACAGAGTCAAAAGCCTTTGCAAGATCAATTTTAATTATGCAATTCTTCCCATTTGGATTTCTATTGTATCCTTTGAGAAGTTCCTGGCATAATTGGATATTGTTGCCTATTGATTTTCCCTTTATGAATGCATTTTACGCTGAATTAATGATATTCCCCATGGTGTTCTTCAACCTGTTGTCTAGTATATTAATAATGTTCTTGTAAAGGACATTACAGCCGACAATTAGTCTAAATTCCTCCAACTTACTTGCATTTGTCTACTTTGGAATGAGGCTTACATATGTTTTACTCCATTCTTTCAATATTTTTACCCTTTTAAAGAAGTCCCTCACTGTCTTATTACTTCTTTCTTTAGGATATCCCAATTTTGTTGATAAAACCTTCCATTAAACCCATCTGGTCTAGGTGTTTTATCTAGATGTATGGAGAATTCTATACTTCATATTTTCTCTTCCCTGCTTTCTTTTATAAGTTCAATTCTATCTTTGTTTGTTACTTGCTTTATTCCTTTTAAAATTGCTTCTGGGATTTCTTGTACATCTGTTTCTCATATTGTATTTTGTCCTCATCCTTTAACCATAACATCTTGGTTTTTTGTCTGAACTGATTGTGATTGTTTTCCAGGGCTGAGTTGTGGCTTTTTATCAAATTTGCTTCCTTTTTTCTCAGCATCTAGTCTTCTGGTTTGTTCATAATGATCCTTTGACATTTTGCAGTTTCATCAATGCTTTCTCATCTTATCATGCCCAATTGTTGTTCTCTACCTACAGTTTAATTTGTCCCTTACTGCCTTTAGTTTCATGCTCAACTGATATTCTTTTGTTGCTAATAACCTTAATTGCATTCCTTCTCTTAAAGCCTCTTTGAGCTTGGGGTTCTCCATTATACAATCCTGAAAGAGTTGGTCTCTTTCAAATATCTAATCACACTTTTAGCAATATTGTGATGAATGGACTTTGTATGAATCACGATAACAAATTTACTTATATGATGTCAGACTTGTTTTTGGATTGATACAATAAGCTTCTAACCAGCCTTTGACAAATATGTCCATTAGCTTTTTCATTCCCATCTTCTAAGTGAACTTTTAATTAGTGTTGAATGGAGTCTTCACATGAATACCGTTATGTATTTATAACTTCATAAGTAATGTTTGACATATTTCTTTCAAAAGAAAAAAAAATTATTAAATTACTTACAATCTTAAAAATTAACTTATTAATCTTAAATCATTTGTCTCAAACTCATTGATCATTATTCTTTTAAAAACCTCTATTGAAAGCAATACTATTAGTAGTATAAATAAAATTATCTATATATAAACACATAATAATTACCTCATCATCTATGCTGGTTTTTGATTTTGACATAAAATTTTGGCTAACTTGAACATTTTTAAAGTCCAATCTTATTGAAATATCGATAAATTTTTAAGTACCACACCTTTAGTGCTTACTTAAGGTCATATAAGCTATTGAGCTAATAAAACCTTTTCTTATACCTTTTTAATTTTATAATCTTCTAGTTGTTCTATAAAGACTTTCTAATTCAAAACCTTATTTAAAAATGTAGATTTGAAATCAAATGTAGACATGTTTCTCACAATATTCATCAATAGCTAAAAAATTTTTAACTGTGTTAAATCCATCTACAATTGATTTTTTTTAAAGTCAACACCTTCTTACAACATATGCCCTCAAGCGACTATCCTTGCTTTGTGTTTTGTATTAGAACATCAAATCTGAATTTTAACTTTTAAACTCATTTTTATCCAACCTTCTCTTTGCTTTTTGGTAAATCAATAAGCTCCTAAATGTCATACTTCTTTATGACTTGTTATTTCTTCATATATGACAATACAATATTCCTTGTTTTGGATAACATCTTCATAACAACGTCACTCTTGAATTAATGAAAATTGGCACCTTTTGGTTTTTTCTTAAATATTCTTCAATGAGTGCCATTTTTTTAAGAAGTTAATGAAGAGCTTAAGAAGTATAATCGAGTTGAATGTGTAGATTTATAGGAAACATTTGATGTTAAAGAAGTTGATGAGCTAACTAGAGCTAATAGTAATAAGAGAGAATTGTTAGCTCCATTATTAGTTTAATTAGTTATGATACTTATGAAGAATAATTTAGTAGTCCTTTTCATTAGTCTAATCCCATGCATTCTTTTTTTAAAACATGACATCATGACCAACAATAAGTTTATTAACTTAAAGATTATAAAAATGAAACCCCTTAGGTTTTGCATTATAACTAGCAAATATGCATTTGATACTATTGTACCAAGATTATGCCTTTTGAGAAGGAATATGAACATATCAAATATAACAAAGAACTTTTAAATATGTTACTTTAGTTCCTACCATATCATGCTTCAAAAGTTATTTGATGGTGTAGTGCTATTATAGGACTCCGATTGAGTATATAAGTTATCGTCTGAACCTAAAAACATTTTTGTAAGCGTTTTGCTTCAATCATACTTTTGGCTATCTCTATAAGGTTTTTATTTTTTTCTATATTACAATATTTTACTATAATATGTAGCTGGCTGTTATTTTTCTTATAATTCCAAATTAAACACAAAAACTATCAAAATCATTTCACCACAAAAATTTGTCTTTAAAACCACTAAAGAATTTATGTTTTGCTTTTCAGTATAACTATTAAACTTCTTGAAGATTGCAAAACTTCTGATTTTTCCTTAGCAAAATATACCAATATGAACATGCTGTAATGATCAATAAACACAATAAAGTAAGTGTTATTATTGAGAGATGGAATTTTCACTAGTTCACACATCCATGTGCACTATTTACGTAAGTTTGGATGCCTTTCTAGCCTTTCCTTCAGAAAAAGCTTTCGATGTTTCTTCCTAAAAATACCACTTTCACAAATTTCTTCATCTCCTTAAACTTGGAGAAATTTCATCAACTAAATTTTGATTAGACAAATAATGTAAGCTTCTAAAATTTAAATGCCTATATTGATGATGTCATAGGCAATTCTTGTCATTAAAAGATGCTTTGAAAGTATGTTTATCACCATTAAGATGAAGAGGAAAAATGTTATTTTTAGCCATTGGTAGTTTGAAAAATAGGTTCCTCTTGCTTGAATTAGAAAAAGTACAAGACAAATTCTCAAAGACAAAAGAATAACCTTCTCTTAAAAATTGACCTACATATAACAAACTAGAGTAAAAAAAAGGAATATAAAGAACATTTTTTATGTTTTTGTTATGTATTTGTTACATCATCTTTTCTATATGCTTCATAAACTACACCATCTTTCATTGTCTTTACTAATTAATCTATATTGATAAAGGCTTTCAAATTTGCTATCATATGATTATTGCCCTTGTAATCCATGAACCAAACAACTGGAAAGCACATTATTTTTAAATAATAAGTAAGAAATGAACTCTTACTTTTGTCATTTGCATCTTGTTTAACAAATCTAGTATACTTTTCATTCTTTTCTTTCAACATGAAAAATCTTTCAATATGGCCAAATTTATTATAGTCATAGCGTTGAGATTTGGGAGGTTTACCAATGTTCTCTTCCTTTTTATGATTTTGATTACCAAATCTTCCGCCACCTATGCCTCTTGATTTCCTATAGTACGAATTTTCACAACATCCTTTACATTACTTGATATTTTGTTATTACTTGTATCACTTGACTTATTGTTACCATTATAACTGCCTTTGAAAATTGTAATATTGAATAAAAGACATTCTCACTATGCCTTGATTATCATATGATGTCATCATATTAGAATATATTCCAAGAAGAAATTATCTCCATCCATGGGCTTACTAATTGATAGATGTCTATGGTCAATACTAGCTTATTTTTACACTTTTTGGACCTCCTGTCACCTCTCATCTCCCCTCTTAGTCCAAACTAATCAAATCCTTACATTAAATGCTTCAATTTGTCTAAATATGATTGTAAGAATCCTATCAATTAATCAACATATAATTTTCTTGAATCATTAGTTTCTTTAATAGCGATCATCCTTCCTATTCAAACTCCTTAAAAAAAATGTTAACCACCTGCTCATACATATCCATATCATATTTCTGCATTTGACTACCAACCTTTGATACAAAAAAAGGAATAAGCATCAAGAGATAACCTTCTTTCATAAAAGAAATTTTAAAGCAAAAAATTTTCAACTTGAAAATTTTTACCTTTGTAGTGCCTTGATAACACTTAAAAAGAAGAAAAAAAATCCTATGCTACCTTTGACTTGGTGATTCTTTCAATGTGAGAAAAATAACTTCATCTAAATCTTGTTAGATGAAGAAAGGGCGTTACTATCTTTTCTACAAAGATCTTTGAGAACCTTAGTTAAGACTCCCGTTTCATTGTATCCTCTCTCGGGTAGCTTCAACAAATCTTGAGATATAAAGAAGGTTTTTATTTTGGTGCTCCAAGCACCATGTCCACTACCTTTGACGATGCGGATGAAAGAAATTGAATGGGTTAAAATTTGGCAACTACTTGGTTTCGCATCTATTTTTGTTGTTGTATTTTTTAGTTTATGTTTTCTATTTTTAGTTTTTTTAAATAAAAACTAAAACATATTTAGTTGTTAACGTCTAATAATAACATATTAGATAAAACTTAATAATAAATTATTTTTATAAATAAATTTTTTTTAATCTCTTATATAATATTTATTGATAAATTATTAGTCAAATTTTATTATATTTTATTACTTAAATTTTTATTTATAAAATAATTCTATTTTTAATTAGTAAAGTAAAATTTATATATTTAAATTATATTTATTAGTAATTATTACAGTAAAATTTTAATATTAAAATTGATTACAAAAGTTAATAATTAATATTAAATAAATTATATAATTTATATTTAGCTAATAGTAAATCATATTATTAAAAAAATTACTTTTTATAATTTTCATAATAATGAAACTTAGAAAAATTAAAAACAAAAACTAAAACAAATAGATTTTTTTACTGAATCTAAATAAAAATAAACATGCCCTTATTGTTAACCATATGATCCTGTGTTTAGCTAATACCAAATGTATAATCCATGTCCCTCAACATTTCCAATCAGACCTACCTATATAACACCCCATTATATCCAGATGCGACTAACTACAAAAATGTTTTCAAGATGTCCTATCTATTGCTCAGATAAACCTTTTTTTTTAAATCAAAGCCTTTCAAGCCAAACTCGTTGCCAAAAGATGTTCTATTAACTTTTAAACCTCCATATACGTACATCATCACCTTCTCTGTCAAAAGAAAGACCTTCTCTGGACAAAGCCAAAGATCCCATGCCGAGTCAAGAATTTATAGCTACCCTACAACTAATACGATATAACTCCGATAGCAAAATTGAAAGCTAAGACTGATTTTTTTACTGAAAAATCTGAAAGCTCATAACAACTTGCAGATCTTACTTAGATATCCCAAATAATGATGGTTGTTTCACAATCTTTCCACTCAGAAGTTGAGTTTGAGATTAAGGAAGTTGAGTCCATGACCGAACCAATAAGACCATAGGTAACTCCTCTCTATAAACCTACTTCAGGTTCATGATTTACTTTTGATGATGTTCCCCGAACAAAATGACAAGATTGACTCCATGAATTTAATGCCTGGATAGATCTCCAAATGATAAGGCCAAATATGTCAAGACACCTTAACCGAATTTGTTTCGAGAATAATAGGAATTTTAAGATATTCTAAAGCCTTATTGAATATAGGCGTATGCAAGTCTCTCAATACAATTGATAGAAGCCATTTCCTTGTTAGAAATAATCCATAAATAGTTTATTGATGAATTCCAACTCATTAATCCACAAAGCTCATAACAGCTTGCAGATCTTACTCAGATATTTCAAATGATGACGGTTACTCCACAATCTTTCCACTCAGAAGTTGAGTTTGAGATTAAGGAAGTTGAGAACCCTAAGGACCCAACATTTCGGGCAATTTTGGAATTTTCAGAACCCTAAGGACTAAAGTGCAAAAAAAAAAAATTCCCCCCCCCCAACCCTCTTCTACTACCTACTCTCTTTTTACTCTTTCTTCTTCATTTCTTCTACTCCTCTTCTTCTCTCTAAGCCTCTCTCTCTCACTA
>JANVCL010000009.1:13876663-13891033 GCA_026546855.1 Erythroxylum incrassatum
AACTACTCTAAAAATACTGACTTGAGCGTCGGAGGGGCCTTCCGGGAACCAACCCCCGGCGTGCCTTTATTTGTTTTGCAGGTTTCCCATAGTCGAAGATTATTCAAGATCATAGATCACAACAATGATATTCCAGTCCAGCAAAATCCGGCTGAACCACTTCTTTTGTTTTGTCTCCTCTCCCTCTTTGCTAAAGCATTGTCTACCATTTTGAGTTTCTTATGTTCATTCTTCCCATAATAAAAAGGTCACCTATATATCTTCCATTGTTGGAGGCACTACAATAAAACAATAAAACAACACAATCTGCAACGTTTTATCACTTGTGGTGCCTCGACAATAAAAGATATATATAAAACGTCGATGAATATATGTCACAAAAGTTTAAATTTTTTATAACATTTTATGAAAACGCTACGAATTTGTAATATTTTTTGTAATATTTTTTATTAAAATGCCACAAAATAAAAATCGCGGCATTTTGTTGATTAACGGATTTTCCTATCTTATTATTTTTGGTTGGGTTCACTTAATAGAATGCCAGAACACTGTCACTTCTTTCGATAATGTCTCTCCCCACCAAAAGCACTGCCGCTGCCACCATCCCCACCTCCACAACCGCCACCGAAGACTAGTCTTCTCTGGTTTCTTCTCTCTGCCTTCTTCCTACCCAAATGTGAGGCCTCTAGCAGCGCCGCGCGTTCTTCCTCCACTAAGAAGCCCAAGCGTTTCGAGATTAAGAAGTGGAGTGTTGTTGCTCTCTGGGATGGGGTAGCCTCTCCTCCTCGTCCCCAACCTTAACCTTAACCCTAATTTTATTACTTTCTTGATTTTCTTTCTTTTACGCCCATCGCCTATGTCTGAACCCATAAGTGAATGTTGCGGACTGCAAATTTTGCTTTAATTCGAGAGTTTTGATTGTAATTGTTTGCTTGACGTGTATAGATATTGTTGTAGATAACTGCGCTATTTGCAGAAACCACATCTGGATCTCTGTAAGTTAACTTTCTTTCGATTTTGATTTGCTTTTGTTATCTAGTTGGGTGATTATTGATTTGCTTATGTTGTTTGATTTTGTAATAATTGCTTCTGTTGTTTGATTTTGTAATAATATTCTGTAAGTTCTAACTAACCAATTCGTCTCTAGAGCTTGGCAAAATGATGATTCTTGTTGGAAATTTTGCCTCTAAAATGTCTTGTTGTCTCCAATTTTGCGTTTTTTCAAATAACTAGTGAGGTCTCTTCCTCAATGTCTTTTTGAATGTTTGTTTTATAAGACATTAGTGGAAAAGGAACAATTTCATTTTAGATTTTGCTTATCCCATCTACTTATGCTTCTAATTCTAATCGGGCATGACTTTCCATTGTAATATCCGTTTCTTAGCTGCTGGAAATTGGGCATTATTTTTCTGAAGCTATAGTCTGATAATTAGGCATCACTCCTTCAGTGTTTAAAGTTTTGAAATTTTCTTGCTTTCCTTTTAGGTATGTGAAGGTTGGAGGTTTTAGGTTGTTCTTGATTATAGTGATCTGATTTTTAGGGGAAAGAGAAGCATGACAATGATGTGTTTGAAAAGCAGGGATTATAATAACTCTTCGGTTCCCATCAAACACATTCCTAAGATATCTTCACAGGTTGATGACTCTGAGAATTCTTTACCCGTGAAGGGTTTTGAAAAGGTGGCCATTATGCCAAACTTGAGAAGTACTGGTGAAACTTTTGGTTTGGATGAGAAGGCTCAGAAACAGAATGGAATTCCCAGTTCACTTGATGAACCATGTGATTTCAATAACTGCACGATACCTTGTCTTTTGTTTGAGCTTCTACATGTTAATTTCTTCCAATTTTTTTTGTTCAAGGAGACAATGTGTTTAGATATAGATACCAAATACTAAAATTGTGTTTTTCTGTGTCATGGGAATTTGAAATTCATTACCCTGAACTCTTTTGAAAAATGAAGCTATTATAGTACAATTCTTGCATTTTCTTATTTCCCTTTTTTTCCTACAATTATTATTGCCTTTGATCATGTCATAAAGATAGGAGCCGAATAAGCAACTTTCTTAGTGTTTACCAGTTAAGCATCACGTGTAAAGTATTCCATCATTGAAATTTTCAGGAAAAGAAATAAATCTCAACTTCAGTATTGATAACAACAAACTCATGGAAGAGCTAGAAGATGTGAACGAGGGGATGAGGATTCATAAAGCAAGTCCTTTTGGCATTAAAATTGAATAAGATGCAGAGAAAGTGGCAGTTCAATTACTTGCTACAAGGTTAGAACATGGTTTTTGCAAAGACATACACTTTCTTATATTTCTTTGATATCATATAAGGTCACTCTTCTGGAGTTCTTTAAGTACACATGTCCAATTGCTATTGTGCACATGTGCTGGATATTGTGAGCACCTAACTACAACTATTTACATTTGTTAATGTATATTGTGTATCTTTGAATAAGTATGCTGAAATCATCCATTTGATTCATCCATATTCTCTGTTCCTGTATTTATCACAATTGTTGTTTAATACTCAAATAAGGTTAGTTGGGGGGGGGGTGTAAACTAATTTAGGTTCATTATGTTATTTTCGAGATTTTTTTCTTAATTATCTATCTGTTTAAGCTTCCTTACTTTTTGCAGGGCATTTACATTAGTCGGGTTAAGAAAAACTATATGGGAAGAAATTTCCTCCTCATCTTGTGGAGACACTAGTGACTGATTTTCAGAGCAGGTGACTAGCTAGTTCATATGAAGTGCTTCTAAGGTCATTATATCCATTTCTCATTTTTCTTTGTAGACTACTTTTTTTTAAGGAATGTAGATTATGCGTTTTAAAGACATGATCCAGTTGCAGTTTTTGCTAAGAACTATGCTTCCACATGCTTCGGTATATCCTATGACTAGTTGTGGATTGTCAAGTTGCTGATTGTTTCATTTGTTGCAGAGGGTTGATAAATGATAGCTAGTATGCAGAAATATTTTATCGTTTTAGATGGCCTTCCAAAAGCTGGGGACCTAAGCAGATAAAGCCGGTAAGCTCTCTTCTCTTCTTACCAAAATGTCTAATTAATTCTTAATTTTTTAGGAATTCATGTGTAAGGAATTAGTAGATTCAATAGAACAAGGTTATTCGATGACAGAGGATGAAGTGTATGACAAAGTCTTGGGCATTAGATCAGATTACGTTGTTGGCATGGGAGTTGGGTGTCGACCACAAGGGAAGACTTTGGTCAGCAAGAGACTTTGAGACGAACTGGAGGAGTCAAAGAAGGTTAATCAAGAGTTACAGACTCAAGTCGATGAATTGAATAAAAAAGTTGAACAAATGCAGAATCGACTAACTACCAAAGCCGAACAACAAAAAATTGAATTTGAACAACAAAAAAAGCTCTTGGAACTTTTATGTTCTACACATAATATTCGTTAGTGTATTAATTAGTGTGTTATGACAGGTTTGTGAATTGCAATTAGAATATTTTAATATTAGTTAGTTTATTTTCATATTAATTAGTGTATTACGACATGTTTGCGAATTGCAATTAAATAATACACTGTCTGCAGGTATGAAATTCTTGTGATACATGAATAATTATTAAAATTAATGATATAATAAAAATTTAAGAATTATTAAATAAATAAAATTCATAAATAATATTAAAGAGTTATTAAACAAATAAGATTTAAAAAATTTTGTATTTTAAAAAATAATTATTAAAATTAAAAATTATTAAATTAAAATAATTTTTGAAAAAATGGAAAAATAATAATTAGAAAATAATACTATCTGCGATGTTTTTGTATAAAAGTCACATCAAGTGTTTCTTAAAACGTTGCAGTATGTAACTTTTCGTGACATTTCCAAAAATATTGCGGAATGTGACTTTTTATGACGTTCCAAAAAATTTCATGGAAAGATCAAATTTTTAGTGACATTTTTTAAAACGTTGCAGAAACCTTTTGCCTACACCACATTCCGCAACATTTTTTGTGATGTTTTCTAAAACCTTGTAAATTGTATTCTATAATGTTTTTTGAGATTTTGTGACATTTTTAAACGTAGTAAATTGTGCTATGTTCTTGTAGTGAGGTGCTCATAGGAGGAACCTCAAAATGGTGCTTTACCTTGGTTGAGTATTTTATTGATAGACATCAGTTGTTTTCTTTAATAAAAAAATAACTAATGACAAACTATGGCCAATTTGGACTAGAAGATACACTAATAATGAAAATGATTTTTTTTAAATTTAATATCATTGTGAATTTGATAAAGATATTAGAAATGGAACTTTGCCATAATAGGGAAAACTCCTATTTTTACAAGAATGGGAGATGTGATTGATGATGGAAAAAGTGAAATAAAAACATGGTCTTGTTTAAGTGAAATTTTATAATCTTTAGATGGAGTATTGGTCTGTAAAGGGACTCTCAAGAACATTGGGAAGACCTATATGCTTGGAAGAAAACATAGGGACTTTAAAGATAATAGAGTGTTCAAGAATCTATGTAAAGTACACTTAAGATAGGAAGGCTAGAAATATCAAAAATTCTCAAACTTGATGATGAAGGTAACCTTATCCAAGTAAATATGATAATGAGCTACCAATGGAGGCCTACAAATGTTAATCAAACAAAAGTATAAAGACCTACCTAGAAATAGTTCACTAATGGAGATTACAATAAACTTGTTGGAAATAACTCTTTTAACTCCCCAAACGGATCAAGGTTAGAAGATGGTGCTATTAACACTCAGACAAATGATGTTAATAAGACCTTCTCACCTTAAACTTCAATACTTATTGAGCTTGAGCAAGAAAGGAAAAATCAACTTTCCTCACACCTCAACTTAAGAAACCTATTATAGTTAATATGCTTTAGATGAAAATAAATGCCTCAAAATTTTTGACAATAGTTGAAATCTAATTAGTATCCTTCCATCTTAATTCAATAGTAGCATTAGAGTTATCTATAACCCTAATAAGTCCTTTTGGCATTCAAATCAACTTTTATATAAATATTCTTCTCCTTATTCGCTTTGCCTAAAATGGATGTCACTTTTATTTGTAATTATGATAATATAACTCTAAGGTAGCTGCTGTAAGAAGACATATCTAAGATTAATTTGAATGTTCTATTTTATGGCTTATTATGAGGGATTTGAATTGCACCAGATCCAATCATAAAAAAAAGTCACAAAGTTTCCTTCTATGAAGATTTCCATATATGCATATACTAGTTAGAACTTTTTGATTTGAGATATGTAGGCTATCAATTTATTTAGATTTATAAGCAAAAAAGTAGATGGTTTACCAAAAAAGAAGTTAGATAAAGTCACAGTTAATTCTTTATAGATATAGATCTTCCTTTTAGATGGGCAAATTTTGGTAAAACTTTATATCCTGATCACTTAAACTATAGAAGCTTTCCTGAATTGGAAAACTATTAAAAACTATAATCTTTTTAAGTTTGAAAATTATTTGTTAGAGGTTTTTAGTTTGAGAGGATATCTTGAGAGGTCTAAAAGTGTTAAGAAACGGGGTCAGAATCTAATCCCGACCGTAGTAGAATAATCATAAAACTTTTTCGTAACTTTTGATTTCCCGAAAACCAAGATCTCTTTAATTCTATAAAATGATTAATATAAACCATAATAAAGCGGGAACTTAATTCGTATCTTATTCTGAAACGTGATCTTTATCCTATCGTATCCGAATTGTTTATAATAAGGTAGCTCTATAAAACTTAAGCCTATTTATAATAAGCTTTGGATGTTTTAGTAATTTAATTGAAATTAAATTCTAATTTCAAAAAACTATAATTAGAATTACAAATAATTCTTATTAAATACCAATTATGCCCAAATAAGATTCAATATATCATATTGGTCCTTGTTTATTAAATATCTCATATTTAATAATAAAATTTCTCAAATTTTATAATCAAGTCTAACTTGATTAAGTTAACTTTGCTCTCTTCAACTCATTTTATATGTGAGCCTGTTAGGTTCCCAAATATGTTGGCAATAATTATAAATTATAATTCTAATTAATAATTAGAATTAGATAAATTAAAACTTCTTTTAATTTATCTTTAATTTTCTAATTAAACGATTTATAATCATAATCAAGATTGGCGTCTAACAACACATCATGACCATCCAAATATTTAGGAATGTCAAAGTGGTTTTGATAACCTTTATGCACATAATTTTTTTCGTATAATTCAATCCTTTTATTATACAATGTTTCGATTAGACATAGAGCATGAAATTAATATCTACTCTATTTTGAGTCTAATCATATTTTTTCTCTGCCATAAGTTATTGATTCAATTAATGGCATTTGTTAACTATTTATAAAACGACATTATGCCTTGGTCAAGGATTTCCTGAAACAATACTAATCGAGAACAACGAAATATTCTCCCTAATTACTTTAAGGTAATGAATCCTATCTTAATCACACACTATCTCCATATAATTCATACTACAACCAATGACTACCGTTTGAACGAACCATGATTAAATAGGTCATAATGGAAAGCTAGCGTTCACGTGATTTTGAAGAGTTTGGAGTTTTAAACAAGTACGTATCATATGGTTCTTCTGTTGGAGTTATGTAAATATAATGCCCTCTAAAGCAAGTTTATTTACTTATAACTTAATTTTCTTCCAGATATTTTTGTAATGAAAATATTTATTATTAATAAAACAAAAGAGTTTGGTTTTATTTGTATGAGCATTATCTATCTAGTCGTAAGGTACCGAGATTCTTTTGTAAGTAATATGCATATACATAAAGATGTATGGGAAACATGTATATTATTAGAATCTAAAATAATTGATTCATAGTTGACTAATTAAGTTGATCGCTTGATTATGGTTTAGACTTTGTTGTTTCGATTTATCTCCTTGCAAGTAAAAGAGTTTATTCAAAGGAAATGATGAGTTTCATATCATGATAGTAGTTGACTATCGATAATGGCACTATTAAATGAATATGGAATCAAGTATGCTTTTAAAGAATAAAGTGAGTTGTTACTTTAATCTTAAAACATACACCTTAGCATTCTTTTGTTATGAACCATAATCTTGATAAGTGAACTCATATATGTTTCATTATAGTTCTTTATATGATCGAAATGAATTTTTACAGAGTATCAATCCAATTTCTGCATGTTGAAATTATTAATTGAAACATATATCAGGGAACATTCACTCAAATAAGGAGTTTATAGTGATTTCATCGCTTCTAGATGTTTTACTGAGATTGGTGATTAAACTGGTGCTAGTAGTTTGATGGACTAGCTACCCATCAAGTCTTAACACCAAGATGAGTTCTTGTGTGTTAATCACCATATAGAGTAAAACAGGAGATCTAGAAGGAAAAACCAACATAAGGAAAAAACAATAATTTTACCCTTTATTGTGCAGATGGCTATAATATGGTTCACATTAGAGTTTGCAATTGGACATCTTTTTGAAACATGTGTTCTTATAATATTTAGTAATTCAAGAGTTCAACTAATTGTCTTTAGTGGAATGACATTTAGTTTATAAGTTGAAATTAATTCTAATGAGAATAAATTAATTTAAGGCTTATTGGAGTTTGAATTATATAAGTCCAATTAGATTCTCCATTTGGCTTCTAGGAAGGTTACCAAACAAAGTAAGAAATACAAATAAAGATTTTAAAGCCTATGATTGAATGTTGGGCTTACTTTAATTAATTGTTAATTAGAAGCCCATATGAACATTTAGAAATGGGCTAAACTTTGGTTTAATTTGATTAATTAAATTAAATCAAAGTTATTAAAGATAAAAGGAGGTGAATTTTTGGTTTTAATGGGCTAAATGTGCAGCCGCACATTTAGCATTGGTTTGCTATATTTAAGATTATTTTTAACATGCTTTATCATCATTAAATGGAGTAATAATCATATTATTGAATGGTTTAATGGTTGTCTTTTAATGATAGCATGTAACCTTTTAGCATTCATTGGATTAAAGAAGCAAGAGGTGCATTTGATAGACCATCCTCCTTCTTTCATCACAAAACCAAAAATGAGATGTATCATTTTAGGTTATTGGTCTTTTCATATAGCCATCTTAAAAAAAATGAGAAGAGTCTTATTTATTGGCTTCTTTATGATTATATAAGGAAGGAGGTGATGCATTGGATGCACTTGACTTCTTTCTTGGATGCTTAATCGAAATTGAGAGAAAGAATACAAGGGGTTGTTAAATTTTTATCTCGCTCTCTCTCCTATCTTGCATAAGTTAGCCAATATTTGCATATGAGGTGTCTCATCTTTGGCTTCTTTCTTCTAAGGTAAAATCTCTTCAAGTTTTCTTCTCCTTTCCCACCAAAGGATCTTTTTAACCAAGTTGTCCAAGGAGAACAAGTGGTAGATCAGATTGGTTGAGGATACAATAACGAGAAGAGGATATAATAAAGATAAGAGGATACGTCACCTAGGAGAGGATACGTTGCCAAGGATAGGATAGCACAGCGAGGAGTTAAAGCCCTAGCAAAGGAGTCGGTATATTTCTACCATCTTATTCTTATGTTAAATATTTTCCTCGTACCGTATCATGTATGGCTTGGTATGTTGATTTGGTTATCTTGCTTCTGTTGGAATTTTGATTTGTAAAAAAGGTTTTGAAATCTACTGTTTTAGCCAAATCTTGCATGCTTAATTTTTTGTTCTAACATCTTCATGATTTTTAGATTGAAACATGCATAATGATAGTTAGAGGATGAATGTTCATAAAATGGTGTTTTATATATGTTGTACGTGGGTGTAAAAATAAATGAGTTAATGTTCTATTTTTAGTATATTAATGTTTTGAATGGGTTGGTTAACAAAAAGCATTTGTGATGATATCTTGAGATTGAATGATAATGAAAAAGGAGCTAAAGAGTGATGATACGTGGATGAGGTAGCAAGTAGGATTATGTCATATTTTTGAATATATGATGAACAATAGATCATGAGTTGTGTTAAAGATGTTTTCGAGATAGGTTGGGTATGAAAATGATGTTTTAATAAGAATTGAAATTTGATAAATATGGATATGAGTTTATGACTTAAGTTTTGTGTATAGAAGGACTGCAGAAATGTGAACGAAAGAATGATATACTTATGCTTTGTTTTCACTATTTTTTTTACGTGGATCTCTTTGGGTGTTATAGAGGTGAACTAAAATGAGTCTAGAGCTAAAGAAAGGAAGTAATGTGATGTCTTGAAATGGTAGGAATTAAGGTGGTAAGTTAGAGATGAAATGAAGGTGTTAACGAAGATGAACATGTGCAGAAAATATGATGAATATGTGTATTTGAGATGTTTTGTTTTTGATTTTTATGATTAATCATAGATTTTGATTTGTGTGTGAATGAGTTGAGCTGAAATGGAAGTGGGAATGAAGAAGAAATAATGAGGACATAAGTTAGAAATGTTAGACTACGCAAAAGAGATGAACTAATGATGAAAAAATGTTGTTTCGTAAAATCTGGGGAAGATCGTCTGTCATAATCGTGCACAAGCATGATCGTGACAGAGAGGAAATCCCATAGGAGTTGCACGATCGTGGAAACCCTAGAGGAGTTGCATGATCATGACATAAGGGAGAAATTAGGCAGTACACGATTGTGATAGAGAGATTTAATAAGCAGTGCACAATCGTGCACAAGCACGATCGTGACAGTGAAGGTGCTATGCTTTTAGACAATTTTCAACACCCTTCACACTTTTGACCATAACTTCTTCTCCAGACCTTTGATTGACTTGAAATTTGGATCACGAACTCCTTACACATAGTCATTCCTCTCAAAAAAATTTCATGGTCATCTGAATTCATTAGGAAAGGATTGATAGTGATTGATTGATGAGTTTAGGATTAAAATGATGAAGTGTGTTGGAATTTGTTAAATAGAGTGCTTTCACTGAATAACCATCTGTATTTTGGCCATATCATGATCTATAGATATCTAAATGGAATGATTTTAATTTTAAATTAAACTAGAAATATATAGATACAAAATGCATGAAGGAATCGAGTTTTAAATTATGTCTTTAAGAGTTTCAAAATTTGGTTTTAAATTGAGAATTGTATACTGTCATTGTGTGAGAATAGTCTGAAGTATTTTGTGTATAACTTATAGAATACTAAACTGAATTGTATTAACTTTATTTCATTAGAAACTTAAGACATAGAGGAACATTTTGTTAGAAGAAGGTGATGCCTAAATACCTCATTTTCGTTTTTATAATGACCATGCAAAATTGACCCAAAAATCTGTTTTGAGAAAAAGCCTGGAATGATTGATTGAGTGATGAACTTAGAATAAATTTGTATTATTGAGGTGTAAACCTAAGTTCAAATTAGAATTATATGAGTTTTGAAATATGAATGATCATGTGATGAGAATAAAGGAAATATACTTGAGATTGTCATTGAGCATGCGTTGTACATAATCAATATACACATTTGTGCATAAATGAGTACTTATATAATTGTGCAAAGTTGTGATATGTGTAAGTGTATGTTGCATGATATAGAAGAGCATTTAGAGCGTCAACATCTAGACGTTGCTGGGACTTCAAGGCTAGCTATATGGAGCAAACTGTGAGTAACCTAGATGGTCTCACTCGATTAATTGTTTGTTTTAAATTTTGTATTGACTGATTATGTGAATATGATTGTATTGATTCTGTACATTGAATGTATGAGGCATTTGATGCATGAATAATATATTGGAAGTGCTCTTTGTATGTGAATTTGACGAAACAAATGATATTCAACAATTTTTTGAATGCCAAACTAAGGTCTGATGATAAATGTGAATGTGAATGTGAAAGTAAAATCATGTGGTTGATTGAAAATATGTGAATGTGATGCATTTCATTACATGAATGCATGGCAACATAAAGGCTGTTGTAACTAGAGTAGCCACCGAAAAAGATCTTAAGGCTCATAATGTGATAAAAGCCTCTAGCTCAGTTGTTAATGTAGTTGGTATCCGCTAAGGGATATCGGACAATATGTGAAACAAGCCCGGTATCTACAAGGGATATGGGCCAGTAAAAAGGAACTCAGTCACAACAATAACAATTGGAAGTGAGTCTCATGTGCATTGCATATATAACTGATATGTATATTTTAAATGATCAAAAATGAATTATATGACTGCTCTGAATGTGAAAGTGAATTAAGTGATCAAAGTGATATGTGATGCTATATGATTATTAGTGAAATGATGTAAATTATGTGTTATGAGTGAGCCATCGATGATGGGTAGCTCATTGAGTTTGCAAAACTCATCAGGATTACAACATTGACATTTCAGGTTCAAAAGAGGATACTAGTGACAGAGAGACTCTAGAAGAAGTATAGTTCTTGTACTTTTGAATTGAAGACATGACTCAAAGGTCGGTCAGCTGAGATTGAAGGATCTAGATAGAATTTTTGTATAATTCCTTATGTATGTAGCGTGTTCGATATATAGAGATGTACACTCTGATTAGTTTTTGTTAACGTACGTATATGGGTGTTATTGTAAAGCTATAATGTATATTCAGTTTTATGAAATGAAATGAGGAATTTTGGGTTTTTAATTATCGTGTCATTCTTTATGATGCCTTATAAGAGAATGTAACTACTCTAACATGCCATTATCATAGGTTATGTACTTGAATATCCTCAGGATGTTCGAGCATAAACTCTATGGTAGTGGAGTATTACAGGGGAAGCAAAGGGTTAGAAAAGATCCTGTTGACTGAAGAGGATTCTTTCCTATTCAAATTAAGAGATGAGGATAGCTTAAGTTTAGTTACGGAATAAA
This sequence comes from Erythroxylum incrassatum, assembly GCA_026546855.1. Classification (NCBI taxonomy): domain Eukaryota; kingdom Viridiplantae; phylum Streptophyta; class Magnoliopsida; order Malpighiales; family Erythroxylaceae; genus Erythroxylum; species Erythroxylum incrassatum. Next base: position 13,888,507 of record JANVCL010000009.1, read on the forward strand.
GTCCCTAGCATATTGGAGGCCATCCAATGTTTGTGTAGAAATGGTTTCTAAGAATGTAATTAGGTAGAATTAGGATAAAAAAAATTCCATTATAATATTGGACTTTAGATGGCTTGAGTTTTCTTGCTAGCTTAGTAGGTAAATCTTTAGCTTTTGATTCATCATCAGCTAGAATTAAAAGAGTATGTTTTCCAAAATTTTTGTAAAAGTTAAGAGCAAAGAGGAACTAACATAGGCTCTTCCGGTAATGCAACTCAAAGTCAGGACAAGTAACAAAAGCAGTAGAAGTAACAGAAGAAATAAAAGTAAATGAAGATCTTGAAGCTAGACTATGTGTAGTTGAATATATTTAAGGAGTTCCTACAATTGAAGGGGAAAATGGAAACAAGGCTACGAATAAGGTCCGTAGTAGTAAAGATCATTATGAGGATGATCAAGTACAGGAGGTGCAAGGCCTCAACTAGGTCAAGGGGCTAATAGGGAAAACCTTTCTAGCTTCTAATAGAAAATCAGGTAGGAAGAAGAAAAAACCCATAAGGGGTTGGTAATTCCTGTTATCCTCTTTTTTTTTTGAATTGGAATATTAAGGGTATTAATGAACCCCATAAAAGACAAGCTGTTAGGGAATTACTATTGAAAAAAAATCTATCATTCTAGGATTGCTTAAAACTAGAATTAAAGCTTCAAAATTTAAGATTTTATGAAAATTTTAGGCACTAATTAGATCTTAAGGTCCAATCATAAACATCAATAAAATGGAAGAATTTTTATGCTTACAATAAGGAAAAATCCAGGTTACTGTATGAAATAGCTCTAATCAACTTATCATTTTGGTGCGTAAAAAAGTGAATTCCTCAGTCTTCTTTAACTTGTCCATCATTTATGCTTCAAATATTGCTTTCCAAAGAGCCAAAATTTGGGAAAACTTAGTGTCATTCAATCTTTAATGGCTAGTCCATAGATAATAGCAAGTGATTTTAATTATGTACTTCATTCCTCTGAAGCTCAAAGTGGTAGGGTCAGCTTCAAAATTATAAGCAAGGAGCTAAAAGTTATAGCAAGCAAACTGGAAGTGCTTGACTTAAAGTATGTAGGCTTTCATTTTACCTAGAGTAACAAAAAAAAGCATGTGCTTTATAAGGAAAAAAATGATAGAATTATGGTTAATTAGGCATGGATAGGTTTATTTCCTAATTTATTTGCAAATTTTGGTCCGTCTTTGCATTCTAATCACTCCATTATAGAAGTTAATGAATTCACATATGAAATCTCACCAAATTCATAAGGAAGGGTTCATGGTTTTAGTGAAAGAAGTTTGGAATGTTTACTTTGCAGGTGTAAGTCCTATTAGCTCAAGAAAAAACCCAAACTTTTACAAGTTAAGCTCTTAAAGCTAGAGGTCCCCCTTAAACCCAAAGTTTACATATTGCCAAGGTAGAGCTAACAAATTTCAAGAGGAATGTTACCAAGATCCAAACAATCACTTGTTGAAACATAAGGAATTTAGCTTACTAGAGTACAACTCTCTACAAGATCATACATCCCTTCCGCTACAAAAATCCAGGTTAAACAGGTTGAAAGTGGGTGTTGCGCCCCGTCTTGAAAGCCTAAAAATCGCTCCGAATATCATAAACACAAGACGTGAGCGTAATTCCTATAGGTTTATTTCCATGGAATCTCTTTAGCCCTCATCGTTTTATCCTCATTCTCATAACATCTCAAGCCACAAAGGCGAGCGCACACAACGAAATCACAATAATCACAATTGAATTCTTCAAAATGGTAGCTCCTAGTCTCTAGTTTATTTTGAAATAAGAACCACCTCATTCGAAGCCCTATAGCTCAAGATATGCTTTAAAACCCAAAGTATGTTCATGGCCCAATCATGATCTCCCAACCAACCCCTCACTTTCTTTCCATCAATACTTTCTAATGTAACACCAAAGGCTACCAATTTTTCTGCAAAGGTAGAAAAACGTGTTAGGAATCTATCGCTTCAAGAATCACCTCAATCGGAGGTCGGACGAAGAAGTTATGGCCAAATGACTCCAACATGTTTATGTCCTTACTCATATTGTACATGCCTTGGTGCAATTGCCATAACTCTCACTAAAAGTGTCGGATTGACTTCGTTTTTGAATGGTTGGAAAGAATACTTCTTGATCTACAACTTTTGTGAAGACCCTAAAATAAAATTCTATCGTTTGGATGATCAAAACACACAGGCCGTGTAACCCAACAAGGGCAGGCCGTGTAACCTTCGGGTGTAATAGTGATCTTGCGCTGGAAACACACGGCCTGTGTGATTTTACACAGGCAGGCTATGTAACCTTCGAGTAAAACGAATTTTTCACCCTCTAAAACCCCTTTAAAGGATCCTAAACCTATCCTAACATCCCCTTTCCTCATACTCTTCTCCAATACCACCTTATAGTGCCAAAAACCAATTTAAATCCATTTAACTACTAAAAACATCTCATTAATCCTTGAATCTCAACTCCAAAGGATTCATCACCCACAATCTTTC